>OU015761.1:73594187-73607490 GCA_907173295.1 Fagus sylvatica
GATAGTGATTTTGTAGCCCAATCTAAAACCTCACTAGATATCTTGAATAATTAGGTACGAATTCAAGAACAAAAAGAGAAAGAAAGAATTAATATCACTACTAGCTAGGTAAACTAATAGTTTAAGAGTAAGTTTTTATACTCTTTGATTTCATTAAAAAACTTAAGATAGGTTTGAAAGGAAGGAGATAGTGGGAAAGGAGAAACAAAGAAATTGGAATAATATATATAATTACTCAATTATTAATTTTATGGTTGGAGCCTCCAGATCGCCATCGCCATTTAGCCATCAGTGTCAAATCAAAATTCTCAAATGTTTTGTGTTTTTGAAACTTGTATTTAGGTGAACTGAAAAATTGTTCTTAAAAACAGTATTTGAGTAATTTTAAGTACCAAAAATTTGTTTGGTAAGTGTTTTCCACTAGTTTGTATTATATTTTTATTTATTTATTAATTATTATTATTTTTTTGTTTTTATTTGTAATAAACAAACAATATAACCCACCACCCAACACCACCGGAGTCGACCAAAACCCACCACCACCACCGCGAGCCACCCCATAAACCCCCCACGAGTCACCCCGCAACCTACCCCGACCCACCGCAAATCAAACCCCCCACCGTAATCGACCAAAAACCCACCTCGCAACCCAGCTTTTTCCACCAGCCCACCAATTGTTTTACCCACCATAATCCACTGCTTGCCGCCCATAACAATCCACCCTCCATTGGCCACAACGCATCCTTCAAGCCCACACCCACATTGACAACTGCAAATTACAAAATACTCAACCAAATCCATACCCATAACCCACAAAACAAAAACAAAATTTTGCCCCAGATCTGATCAGTGATCTCGAGCTTGAACGGCGGCAGAGATCATGAGCTCCAATGGTGGAGATCCTGAGCTCGAACGGCGGAGATCGCGAGAAAGCTCGCCTCGCCTCTCCTAACCTTTTCCGTCGCCACTCACCTTACCAAGCCTCGCCCTCTGTCGCCGCCGCCTCAAGTAGACTCAGTCCCGACGAAGAGCAAAGTGAGAGAGACTGAGAGAGATCGAGAGAAAAAGAGAAAGGACCAGAAGAAAAAGAAGAAAGGAAAAAAAAATTTTATTATATTGAACAGTAAAATAGAATACAGGAAATTAAAAGTGAAAACATCAAATAATTGTTTTCTAAAAGCTGGATTTGAGTACCGGTTGCACAGTATTTGTATTAGAATACAAAATTAGAAAACGTTAACCAAACAAACCAACATATGTGGGGCCCACGACTTTTTTAGTTTTGAGTACATAGAATTGGATTTAAATCCAGTTACCAAACATACTCTACTACTCTTTCTTTACACCATTAGGCCATTGTTATCTCTAAGTCCCAGGATCATTTTATACTCTCTCTTCTTGCTAAAGGTTCCAAGATAGAACAAAAAAAGAAAAAGAAAAAAATACCTAGAACTATAACTTTCCTTCTTTCTTTTCTCTGCATGCAACTGAACAATGTCTCTCTTCTTCCTTGTTTAGTCCTCGTCATCTCCCTTTTCTAGAGACATACTGGTTATGGTTATTGGTTAATTAGGGAAACATGTGTTAATTAATTCTTTGTTTAGTCCTCAACGTCTCTTTCTTTTAATCAAACAATTAATAGGAGCTATGCTTATTGAGTTATTGATATGTGATTCAAGGTATCATAGTGATGTATGATTTTTAGGAATTCATACATCACTAATTAAATTCTTGATGAGCTCTGAATGTGTTGATGACTGTGTTTGGTATTAAACTAAAGAATAGAACATTAAAAAAATAATAATAATAATATGAAAGAAATAAAAAATACTAAGCAATCACACCTAGGCCCTCTCCTAACTTCTAAGCAATCACACTTAGGTAGGAGAAGGTAATCACACTCTCAAGGCTTAAAATAAGCTTTTGGAATTTTATTAGAATTAATCTTACTATAAATATAATTGACTACAATAAATCCTTTCTTAGAAGGACTAGGACTACTAAATAACCTATTCATAGAAAGACTAGGACTCCTAAATTCTAATAATAATGAAAAGAAATTAAGAATTTTTATACCAAATAGGAAAAGGAAACATAAAATAAGACTCATTGGCCTCTAGAACAACCCATTCTAGAAAATTTTGGAAATTTTCAAACTGCTCTTATTCTAACAACTTATATAATTAAAACTGACCCAGCAGCAAATAAAAAAAGAAAAGAAAATAAAAAGACTAATTTGACCCTAGACTAACTAAGCAAGTTCCCAAGAGAGCTCTCCATCATCCGAGACATCCTAAATCAAGACTTGACCACTAGAACGTTCAAGTTGTTATGCTTGAAGAATGGGAGCTTCAAGTCCAGGCTTCAAGCTTATCTAGACATCCAAAAGAGTTATGAACCTCGACTAATATAAAGACGTTCAATCACAAAGACCTCGACATTCACTAGAACATTCAAACTCAGAAGTATAGTGTCTTTGCAAGAGCAGAAACAATCAATATATATCTAGAAACATAGTAAAATTTAGGTCTTCCAATAAGCGTATTTAATAGTAACACATGGCCCTGGTCATTAAAAATTCTTTAATTAGAACATGTTGTTATCGAAATGAATTAAAAAAATTAGCTAAATGATATGAAACTTTTGTGCACAACATCCATCATATTATTCTATCAAATTACACCAACGTGCATAACCATAACCATAACAATAATCATAAATATACACATGAAAACAAGCTTGTTAGGCCATAATCTAGTAAGTTCAAAGTCATATTTAATTAAGAAAGTAAAATATATCATAAACAACTAATAAAATAGACATGAAGAATAGAAATTAAGTTTGTTACAAGCAGTTCCTTTTACTCTATGATCACACGCATTGTTGTCTATCTTTTTTGAATTTTTTTAATATACCCATTTGATTAATCTTTTGCATATGTGACATTGTTTTCTTCACATAGCGGATTTGAAAGTAATCTACAATTGACAATTTCCTTTTGATAGGATGATTACGATTACTCTTTTTAATTTCTTTTATCTACAATAACGACAAAAAAGAAGTTCAGGTGATTAATCATGATATAAACCGAGTTCTCGTCCATCACAAGGAGCCTGATTAGTGGTATATTTGGCCACTTTTCATTTTAATACCAATCATCTCCTTTTATCGTGGGGCCTAACTTGAGTTGGTTTCCATTATTATTTTAAATTATTTTGCAAATTATACTATAATATATATATATATATTTTTTATATTATGAGTTTTATCCCATTGATTTTGTACCTTTTTACAATCAAACTAATTGATCATTTTTATAAGGAAAAAATTATTAATTTGCAAAAAGCTAAAAAATGATTTTTCTACCAAGTGATCAACTATTTCAAAAAGTTGTATTCCATAATTACGTTTAAATTATTTCACTAGAGCATAAAAGAATCAATATATACCTAAAATCAATAGTAATACATGGCATATGCGAAAAGCTAGTCTTAATTAATTAATTTATTATTATTATTATTTTTAACTAGAACATGTTGTCCTTGAAATGAATCCAAAAATTAGTTAAATGATATGTAACTTTAGTGAATAACATCCATCACTAATTAGTTAAATGAAATTTCACCAACATAACCATAAACATAACTATCACATAAATATACACATAAAAACATAACTATAAACATGAATAGGACCCTCTCTATCTGGAAACCTCTCCATTTGTCCATTTTATGGTTCAGATTTTATCTTATGGATCGAACAGTATACATACTGTCACGTTTGATACACTGTAATAGGTCTTGTAATATAATAACTATTCCTGAGTAATAATTATTTGGTTATTTGGTTACGCTTTCATTATAAGAAATAGCTATTTCTTAGATCACATAATAACTTAAAAACATTTAAAAATTAAAAAAAATTCCAAAAACCATAGTTTACTACCATTTTTTTAAATCTCTCTCTCTCTCTCTCTCTCTCTCTCTCTCTCTCTCTCTCTCTCTCTCTCTCTCTACGTGTGTATATATATATATACACATCCAAGTCTCCATTTAAAAAAAAAAAAATTACATCTCACTCTCTCCACACACACACACAAAAGAAACAGCAAGAAGGAAAAAACAAAAGAAAAGAGTTTTTATCCACCCATCATGCCAATGAATATTCCTCCCATATTCCCCGAGAAAGCAATGATCAATAGCATGGGAAACTGGTAAAATGCAAGGACCAAATTGCCAAATTCCGTTTGCGCTGCCATGTTATTTAGGGAAAACACGATTTGAGGCTACCCTAGAAAGGTAAAAGGATTGAATCTTTCCTTTTGGTTTCATATATTTTTGTAAAATGCTAAAAAGAATAATTTGAAATGAAGAGGGCATTTCGGGACTCCTAAAGTCTCTCCCTCACTCTCGTGAATGGCTCAAATAACTCAACTCAGCTTGACTTGACCCAACCAACGTTCTTTAGTGATATAAACCGAGTTCTCCTCCATCACAAGGAGCCTGATTAGTGGTACGTTTACATTATTTCACTAGAGCATAAAAGAATCAATATATACCTAAAATCAATAGTAATACATGGCATATGCGAAAAGCTTGTCTTAATTAATTAATTAATATTATTATTATTATTTTTAACTAGAACATGTTGTCCTTGAAATGAATCCAAAAATTAGTTAAATGATATGTAACTTTAGTGAATAACATCCATCACTAATATTCTATGAAATTTCACCAACATAACCATAAACATAACTATCACATAAATATACACATAAAAACATAACTATAAACATGAATAGGACCCTCTCTATCTGGAAACCTCTCCATTTGTCCATTTTATGGTTCAGATTTTATCTTATGGATCGAACAGTATACATACTGTCACGTTTGATACACTGTAATAGGTTTTGTAATGTAATAACTATTCCTGAGTAATAATTATTTGGTTATTTGGTTACGCTTTCATTATAAGAAATAGCTATTCTTTAGGAATGACTATTATCTAAAATGAGGAATAATCATTTTTTATCAAAATAACCGTAATAGCTATTTCTTAGATCACATAATAACTTAAAAACATTTAAAAGTTAAAAAAAAATTCCAAAAACCATAGTTGACTACCATTTTTTTAAATCTCTCTCTCTCTCTCTCTCTCTCTCTCTCTCTCTCTCTCTCTCTCTCTCTCTCTCTCTCTCTCTCTACGTGTGTATATATATATATACACATCCAAGTCTCCATTTAAAAAAAAAAAATTACATCTCTCTCTCTCCACACACACACACAAAAGAAACAGCAAGAAGGAAAAAACAAAAGAAAAGAGTTTTTATCCACCCATCATGCCAATAAATATTCCTCCCATATTCCCCGAGAAAGCAATGATCAATAGCATGGGAAACTGGTAAAACGCAAGGACCAAATTGCCAAATTCCGTTTGCGCTGCCATGTTATTTAGGGAAAACACGATTTGAGGCTACCCTAGAAAGGTAAAAGGATTGAATCTTTCCTTTTGGTTTCATATATTTTTGTAAAATGCTAAAAAGAATAATTTGAAATGAAGAGGGCATTTCGGGACTCCTAAAGTCTCTCCCTCACTCTCGTGAATGGCTCAAATAACTCAACTCAGCTTGACTTGACCCAACCAACGTTCTTTAGTGATATAAACCGAGTTCTCCTCCATCATAAGGAGCCTGATTAGTGGTACGTTTACATTATTTCACTAGAGCATAAAAGAATCAATATATACCTAAAATCAATAGTAATACATGGCATATGCGAAAAGCTAGTCTTAATTAATTAATTAATTATTTTATTTTTTTTTAACTAGAACATGTTGTCCTTGAAATGAATCCAAAAATTAGTTAAATGATATGTAACTTTAGTGAATAACATCCATCACTAATATTCTATGAAATTTCACCAACATAACCATAAACATAACTATCACATAAATATACACATAAAAACATAACTATAAACATGAATAGGACCCTCTCTATCTGGAAACCTCTCCATTTGTCCATTTTATGGTTCAGATTTTATCTTATGGATCGAACAGTATACATACTGTCACGTTTGATACACTGTAATAGGTCTTGTAATGTAATAACTATTCCTGAGTAATAATTATTTGGTTATTTGGTTACGCTTTCATTATAAGAAATAGCTATTCTTTAGGAATGACTATTATCTAAAATGAGGAATAATCATTTTTTATCAAAATAACCGTAATAGCTATTTCTTAGATCACATAATAACTTAAAAACATTTAAAAATAAAAAAAATTCCAAAAACCATAGTTGACTACCATTTTTTTAAATTTCTCTCTCTCTCTCTCTCTCTCTCTCTCTCTCTCTCTCTCTCTCTCTCTCTACGTGTGTATATATATATATACACATCCAAGTCTCCATTTAAAAAAAAAAAAATTACATCTCACTCTCTCCACACACACACACAAAAGAAACAGCAAGAAGGAAAAAACAAAAGAAAAGAGTTTTTATCCACCCATCATGCCAATGAATATTCCTCCCATATTCCCCGAGAAAGCAATGATCAATAGCATGGGAAACTGGTAAAATGCAAGGACCAAATTGCCAAATTCCGTTTGCGCTGCCATGTTATTTAGGGAAAACACGATTTGAGGCTACCCTAGAAAGGTAAAAGGATTGAATCTTTCCTTTTGGTTTCATATATTTTTGTAAAATGCTAAAAAGAATAATTTGAAATGAAGAGGGCATTTCGGGACTCCTAAAGTCTCTCCCTCACTCTCGTGAATGGCTCAAATAACTCAACTCAACTTGACTTGACCCAACCAACGTTCTTTAGTGATATAAACCGAGTTCTCCTCCATCACAAGGAGCCTGATTAGTGGTATATTTGGCCACTTTTCATTTTAATTCCAATCATCACCTTTTATCGTGGGGCCTAACTTGAGTTGGTTTCCATTATTATTTTAAATTATTCACTATAATATATATTTTTTTATTATGAGTTTTATCCCATTGATTTTGTACCTTTTTACAATCAAACTAATTGATCATTTTTATAAGGAAAAAATTATTAATTTGCAAAAAGCTAAAAATGTTTTTCTACCAAGTACAACTATTTCAAAAAGTCGTATTCATATTACGTTTACATTATTTCACTAGAAAAGCTATATACCTAGTCTTAATACATGGCAATTAATTTTTTTTTTATTATTTTTAACTAGAACATGTTGTCCTTGAAATGAATCCAAAAATTAGTTAAATGATATGTAACTTTAGTGAATAACATCCATCACTATTATTCTATGAAATTTCACCAACATAACCATAAACATAATTATCACATAAATATACACATAAAAACATAACTATAAACATGAATAGGACATTCTCTATCTGGAAACCTCTTTATGGATCGAACAGTATACATACTGTCACGTTTGATACACTGTAATAGGTCTTGTAATGTAATAACTATTCCTAAGTAATAATTATTTGGTTATTTGGTTATGCTTTCATTATAAGAAATAGTTATTCCTTAGGAATGACTATTATCTAAAACTAGAGAATAACCCGCGCAAAGCACGGGATAATTTTATTTATCATGCCAAACAAATTTGGAGATTCATGGGTTATAATCCCATGTGATTCACACATATGCATCTTATGAACTGGTTATTTATTACTATAGGGCTTTATTTATGCATGTGATGATCACCAACAGGTGGTCTGTTGGTTTTTCTAAGCCCAGTTACCATGGAAATCAGGTTCAAAGCTATTAATGTCTTGCCGATCAGCAAAATGAAGAAATGGTTTGGTGTTGTTCTAGTTGCATCATTGTTTATGCTGCTGGTCCTGAGATATGGCATCATGAAAAATCCTATTGGACTAAGTTATTTGACAACTCCGATATCCTCCAATTCCACTAATCCTCTTGAATGGCTGGATCCTGGAGTTCCACCTGCATTTCAAAATCCAGAGAATGCTTCTAAAGTGGTTTCTGCAGATACCATAGTCTTACGTCTGTTTGCTCAGAGGAATATATCGAATGAAGAGCAAATTTCTCTACAGACATGGAACCATTTGAAATACTTGGTTAATCATGCTCGGGGTCTACCTAATGTTGTAGATGCTATTAAAGAAGCTGGTTCAATTATATATAATGATATTGTACTAATGATTTTATCATCTCTAGTATAAAATTCTAGAGATGATATTAGACCAAAAGACTATATTGGTCCACTTATGGAGCTAGCTCAAGACAGAAGAGGAGAGTTTAAGGAAATGAAATATATTATTGAGAATAGAGCATCACTCACCTATGAATTACCTCTTGCAGAGGTAATGTTTGCATTATTATATCCAAGTTGCCTTGATCAACTCCCTTGTAGATCTCTGTTTAACTAATGTTTGCTTTTCTTATAGCATCCTGTTCCATTTTATTCTTTTTTACCTTACTTGTTTTGTAATCTTTATATTACAGATGGTAGGTGATTTCTTTGACCAGCTGAAGTCCAGAAGTAAGGGTTATGCCAGCTTGGAATACACATTTATTGGGTAAATGGATATAATTTCTGTCTTCGATTATATGGGATTGAATGTATAGCTTCTTGATGATCTTTTATGATCTTGACAATAGACTTGATGAACTATCTACTGATCTTGACAATATTCAGTTTCTTTCTAGAATTTATGAGATGTCAGACCTTTGACCAGCCCACATTCTCAGCACCTGAAAAGAATTCACTCTACCATAGACTTGATGAACTATCTACTGGGAATCTCCTAAGCTCTTTATTAAATATTGTCCTATTTCCCTACGGCACTGACAAAATATTGGTGCACCACTACTAACGATATATTATTTCTGGACTTCTTAGCCTCAAGTAAGTACATATACACATGAACTCAAAACAAATATTTGTATTTCGTTATAGTATTTATTTCTAAACTCCATATCAAAGAAGACTGCATGGTATCCACTCATCAATGTAATGGTATGTAAGACAACAATTTGACCTACCACCAACCTGACCCCTAAACGCATACTGACATGAAATGCAAAATAGTCAAAGTGATAGCATTGGATTAAACATCATAAAAACTGTCAGAGATATGGACACTTCAAACTTAAGTGTGGTGATGCCTCTTCTAGAACATTTACCTTAAATTAATAAATAAAATAGTACAGCCCCGAAATCATAAATCCCTAGTTTTATTTACATAGCTTATAGGCTTTATTAAAATAAGCTAATCCGAGTAGAAGAAAATCTTACCTAAATTGAAGGCTGGTGGAGAGAGTGAGAGGGACTTTATGCTTCAAAATTAAAGAGTTCGTTGAAAACCACAATGAAGGAGGTCAATAATGGGTAGAGCAATTGCTGGAGGTGGAGGTGGTGGTGGTGGTTTGCCAAACGACAATGGGGGCTGGTTGAAATTGTGGGCGGCGGCTACAAAGTGGAGAGGGAAAATAGAAAATATGTAAGCAAATATCATGAAATTCAGCCTAATTCCACCATTCTAATTTCCAAAAACTATTTCAAAGCATTACAACTATAAGTCCACAAAACACAATTTTTTTTTTTTTGGCATTTTATCAAACACAAATCATGCATTACTGTTGCAACCACTCTTTATATATATATATATATATACATGTGAATAACTATCCACAAACACATTGTTTGGAACAATCTTAAGTGTAAGACTATCATCATTGTATGCAGACCTGTATCAGAGCTTGTATTTCCCTTCTCAACCAACTTTGGAGCCAGCGGTTTGGCTGAAGATACTTATGAGACTTCCAATACCGTGATACATTGAATATGTCATTTACAATACCTGATTGAACACACAGTTAACTGAAAAAGCATACATACAGGTAACAGTGGTTTAGTCAGGAAATAAAGTAACAAACATATAGCATTATGAAGAAAAGGGTTCCAGATACAAACAGTCACAAATCCATTGGGAAAATAAAGGAAATCAAAAAAATGAAAAGAAATAAAATACCTTTAGCTTTGCCAAATAGGAATGGAGAGCAGATCAAATTTTCAATATGAAGCACAGTTCTTCATCTTATTTGAAGCAGAGGAAGGAAGGGCAAAGGGAGGTAGAACAAAATCAAAGATATATATAATGGGATTCGGGGGTTATTCTCAAAAGAACCGTTACAACGATTCATTTTCTTCGTTATAACTTCAAGATAGGATATGGAAGAGAGAGAGACAAAGAATTAAAGGCAGTAGAGTCAGAGGAGTTAGGGAAGATGAAAGAAAGAAAATTGAAACGGATTGTAGTGGAGGAGTAAACTCTGTCCTTCCTAATTCTTAATTCCAATCAGAAGCAATTTCAGAGGAACTGAGCGAAAAGAAAGATTAAAGAGAGAGAATGAGACTTACGGCATCCAAAGGGGGAAGAAATGAACGAAGCGAGACCAAAAGGGTTGGAGCACATATTTGGCAAGGTAGGAGTGATCGACACCACTGTACTTGTACCTGTGGAGCGCCGTTACACCATGCGCCCCTATATACCCCATTCTTCTCGATTTCACTCTCACAATCAATAACCACCGCTAAACCCTGAAAAATGAACAGATATTAGAATAGATCAGACAAACGAAGAAGAATGGAATTTGGAAGAAGTAACTATTACTTTTTGAAAATCGGAATCGGCAGAGTTTTTTAAGTAAATATTACTTATTGAAAATAGGAATCGCAGATTTTTTGGTCTCCCGCCCTACTGTTAATGGCTTATGGCACCGCATTGAAAAAGGGAAAGTGGTTGTCGAGTCCGTTTGGGCAAATGCGCGTCTGCATCTGAAACTCGAACAAAAAAGCAAATCTGTGTTTGGCCCCGCCATTTTTAAGAAATTTGGAGAGATGGAGCGGTGGTCGATGATGCCTGTTGACTCTCCAAGGTTTGAAAACGAACGGTTTTGGGGAGGGATGGTGAGCGGTTAATTTGATGTTTTAATTGCTGATGTGTTAGTATGCCACATCAGTTTGTAAGACACTTGGCAGAACCTCAGTTAAAGGTTTCTGTTTTTATATATACTAGTCGCGAACCCGCGCGATGCGCGGAATAAGTAATTACTTTATCACTTTGTAATGAGCTTAATCAATGTTCTTGTATTTGGTACAACCTTTTCATATTGTATTCTACTTTGGTCAATTTATTTAAGTTTTTGTAGGGTTTTTAGCAAGACACAATCAAATTTGAGGTAACATAATATTTTATTATTGGAGAAGTTTTTAAGTGGTATTGTTGATTGATTTCTTAAGTAAACCGGTATATCTCCAAGTCAATTGAATACATATTGCATATGACATGTAATTCTTCATTTCCATAAAGGTAAAGGCAATCACGGTCCCAAAGGCCAATTCCATTCTCTTTGCATGCTTGTTTGTTTGGCAGATAAAAGTTTGTTTGTTCCAGAAGTAGTATGTTAAAGGATCTAATGACAACTCTAGAGTGCATGTTTTCCGTTGGATTGGTGTAGTATCAATAAAAGTAGTTGGTTTTCCACCCTCGTTTCATTTGCATAATAAAGCAATCGCAAGTCCATATTTTGTGTTTCTTTCACCCTCTTTGTTAGCTTCAAGTAGTAGTTGTTGTTCCAGTGTAGTTTGCTTGTTTGTTGCCAGCTAAAAAAACACTCATGAATTAGTATGATTTCATCATTCCGTAGAATTACATGATGCTACATTAGTCTGGCCAAATTGATGCTTTTAAGAACACTGTAAGCTGATTGTAGTTTTGCCACATATAATCATTTGTTGGTTGTTCTAACTTGTTAACACATAAAAATATGTTTTAGCAAGAGTAAAAGGCATGGTAAAAATTTGAGGAACAGTGGCCCAACAAAAATGAAAGTTCAAGGTAATATTAGTACATGGTAAAAAGTAAAGCTCTTATTGAATTATTTGCTTTAATTTTTATTGTTTCATACGGCATTATTGTGGTCATTCTTATGGTACTTGTTCTAAAGTTTTTCTATTAAGTGTTAAAACGGAATTCTAAATGATTGGTTTTAAAGTAATTATCATTTACTTTAATTTATTAGGTTTTAATATTTAATAATGGAATTAATCGGGATAATGGTTGGATTTGTAAATGCTCCATGAGTGGTTATATTAGTCTTTAGATGGTAGAAGTGGTTATATAAATCATAAAGGTGATACCTCAACGGTTTTTAAATTGAGTGTTGAATGGAATTTATTGTTTTTTATTAAACAAATGAATGTAGAAGAAGTAAAAATATTTTATATATATAAAGTCAATAAGAATTATTTCAATTTTTTGGTTTGATTTTATTTTCATACCAATGCTATTGATATAATAATGCTTTCATGTGGGGTTAATAAAATTTAATACAGACATTTTATTTATAAAATTTCAAATCCTTTTCATTGGGCTCCTCTAAAAAAAATCTGTAATTGAAAATATTTGGGATATTAGTTGCGAAAATGGGTTGGAGAAAAGTTTTCCTAACCCACTACATAGGAAAAGAAAGAATATGCTTAGGGAAGGATTGCATCAAATAGTTTTAGCATGTTTATGGCTATAAAAATCCATATGTAAAACAAATAAATTTATTTGCAAACTTTAAGAATATCAGCATCATATATTGAACTTGCTTTATGGCTAAACAGATTTTTTTCCAGGATAGTAGCTAACATAATATTTAAAAGATTAAACAAAAAATTCACCAATAATAGTAAACTAAATACAATAGTAAAAGTAATCTATCCTAAATCATAAGGTATCTCAGCTGCCTTATCCAAGTTTTTTCTTCTTTCTTGAGCTTTGTTGTGTCGTCAAATTCTCCATTTTCAACATAAGGTGCAGAAGTCATTGAATTACATTCAGTGGCTGTCAATGATTTTGTATCCACAACTTTAGAACTGGTTGTATCACATATCTCATAGAACGTGATATTGTCCTTCCTCTAGAAGGCGCCAATTCTACAAAACACACAAATCCAATTTTACCATTCCACAAAACACAAAAATCAAACCCAAAAGCTAAGGCTCTAAACCTATAAATCCAAAAAAAAAAAAAAAAGGGATAAAGGGTGCACCTTTCAAACACAAACCACCATACAACCATCGGGAGAAAAAACAAAACTCGAGCACAACATCAGCAGTTGTTGGGGGAGTGGGCACTATAGGTTTAAATAGGAGAATGGGTAGATGAGTGAGGCAAAGTAACGGTGAGCAATCAATTGAGCAATCAGTGAGGTGCAATCAATTGGGTAAATTGGTGATTTAATGGGTATGAAAAAAAAAACGGAGAGGGAGGTTAAGAGTCGGGGAA
>OU015761.1:73607590-73627251 GCA_907173295.1 Fagus sylvatica
CCAGTTCAAGAGCTACACCCCCTGAACTGAAATCACACACCACCTGAACCTCTTATGCCGAAACCCACTTTACCAAAATCACCCACCCAGTTCTAGACCCAAATTTCAGCAGGCCTCACAAAACCCAGCATGCCTGAAACCCAAAATCAACCACAAATCACCACCCTTTTCCGCCAATTAGTCACCCCCAATCCAAAATCAATCAAAAATCACCTCCAATCAGTCACCCCATAATCCAAAATCAACCAAAAATCAACGCACTCCATTTACCCATAATCCAGCAAGCATGAAACCCAACGAAGAGAGAGCGAGAAAAGTACCTGAAATGGCCGAGCCAAGAACGCTACCACCAGTCACCACCCCAGACCAAGATTGGCGCTCCACCACCCCATGCCGAGATCGGCGTTCAAGGTTAGTGCCAGTTGGGTTTTTGAGATGGGTTTTTTGAGATTGAAGGAGAGATGGGTTTGTAAAAGAATCCTGTTTTTGAGATTGAGGGGGTGGTTCTCACGGGTTGAGACTCTCTCAGTCCTGTGGTTGGTCATGGCTCTCACAGGTTCAATGGTGTGAATGTGATATGGAGGGAATGAAATAGATGACAATTATAAATGAAAACTCTCGGTTGAAAACAATCACCAAACAAAAAAAGATGGATTGAAACCGGGAGAAAACAATATTTGAATCCAAAATTTGAAAACAGTGTAAATACGACTTTTTGAGAACAAAAACAGAAAATGGTGACCAAACATACCTTTAGTTGCCAGGATGGACTTGGACCCCGACTCCCTCATGATCATATCGAGCACCTGATCATCCTCATGGGACTCATCAACCTCAGACTGCTCCACTATTACCAACGTGGCTTGCAATAAGACCACAATAATAGGTGATGCATGGATTTTCATCGTCAATTGCACAGCCAATTCGAGTCGTCGACACCTACAAAAAAGAAGAAGAGAATCGAAGAATCTGCTGGGGTGAGCCCCAAAGGGGAGTCTCCGATGCTTAAGTCAGCAAAAGTTTTTTATATTTTCCAAATTGAGAGAGATTTCTCTGAAGATGTGTGCATACCCAGTTCAGGTGGCTCCATTGGCCTTATATAGGCCAAGAGTGATGTATAATGCAATGAATGTCAGATATAAATGGCATAACGGTAACATTAATAAGGGAATTAAAGGAGTTTATGGTGTGTAACGGTAACATTAACAAGGGAATTAAGAGAGTTTATGGATCTGTAACGGTCGTTCATCTAAGGCATACTTTGGTACGTTGTATTTAGACGACTTGGATTTTTCTATACTCATCAATAGGAAACCTTGATGTGCCAGCCAATCGAGCAACCGATGCTATTTCTTGTAGGATGGGTTCATGTTCTTCCTCGGAGACATCCATGTCGCTAAGTAAAGAGGACAAGCGAAAACCTCTTTCTTACAACAAGATCTCACGTTTTGGTAGCCAGACGATTCTGGTCATCGTGGGTAATTTTCTGTGGAAGAAAGAAAGTGGCTGTTATGGCTCGTCGACATCTTGGTTGAGGCCTATGAAGTTCTCCACTCGCTGTAACTCACATATGCGAAATTCGATTGGAAACTCATCCAATCGGTGCGGCGTCTTTGACAGATTTTTTGTGGGTTGCCTCGACTGAAACACATGGAAAAGAAAATCATAGGACTCATCGGAAATTGTAGACATATCTATGCTTCGAAGGTAATCAAGAAATAACACGAGGAACAAGGAACAAGCTTAGTGACTTTTGGTTTTGGGACGTATTGTATGTTATATATAGGGGAAATATTTCCAATCCCTTATAGAAATCTAGCTTTACTAGACATCCTAGATTTATGCAACATCCGCGTATCTAAGGATACAATTGGGCCTCATTCAATTAGGTTATTAAGAACCACCGACACGCAAAAAAAAAAATATCCATTCTCTCCTAGAATTCCTCTTTGCATTTTTAGTTCTTCACTTCTTTGCTACTTTTATTTTATGTAGCTATCTTTTATCTTTTAGACTCTAGATATTTCTCACCCGAATGAATTTTACTAAATTAATTCTTACTATCCTTCTTTTTTTTTTTTTTCCTTTAAAAAAAATTATAATGAATTAAGAACATATCAAAATTTGGATGCCCATGTCCATGTCCGACTATCCGACATGCCGCGGACTCTTGCATTTGTGTCTTCAAAAAGTTCCTTCAATTTTAGATATTTGATATTTATTTTAAAAACTTAAAACAAACATAAAGTATGCCTATAAATAAATAAAATATGCCTAAAGGTATATATAAATTAATTAATTAAATTTTTAGTACTAATTTCTCGAAAATTGAAGTGTTGGTGTGTCTCATGTCGTGTTGTGTCCATGTTAGTGCTTCTTAGCTTGGAAACACACCAGAACAAGACTACTTAGATATGCAACAAAACCAGAAAATACAACAATAACAAGCCAACAAACCAAGAGAAGACAACTAACTAAAACCATTGATCAAGCACAGAAAAAGTAATTCTCCAACTACTGCAAAGGATTTTCTTTTACATTTGAAAGCGATTAATTTCCCAAAATAATTGGTCAACGAATATAAGGACATTCGTCCAACTTGAAGACACAAAAGTCCCAACAATCCTTGGAGGTACCAGACACAAAAGAGTTGACGAAGAAGGTTTGACCGTCTCTAACTAGCGGTCACCTCCTATACTCGTCCAACTACTTGACGTAGGAAAGCTAGCAAAAGATTTTATGGAGTAATTTGAGCGCCAGAAGATCAAACGTGCAACCCGACGCCCCTAATTTTACGGCTATCTTAAATGGGCCATAACTTTTGATCTAAGAAGGACTATGGGCCTCACAAGATAAGTTCGGAAAGCTCTAGAAGATTTCAAGATAAAGATTTGAATCTAATTCGTGCATTTAGAGGTTGTTTCAGATGTTTTAATTTATTACGCAATTTTAGCATTTATTTGTCATTTTTCATAATTTCCTGTTTTAAGTCGATTAGGGTTAGCTTTAAACAGTATAAGTACTGGTTGTAATAGACCTAATTTCATTATTCAATCGTCAATAAAATTTATCTCTTTGAGAGTTTCTTTTCACTGGTGGATTCCAATTCTTAAAATACTAACACAGTTCGTATTCTTTTAATTATCACGCTTTATTCTGTGTCACTACTTCTCCAGTGTCTTTCATCCACCTCTGCTCCATGATTATCCTACCAGTACAATTTCATGACTTAGTCATTGAAAATTTGGTAAGGCATATGCTCAGTTTAATACTTCAGAATTTCTTGGTCTATTATAGGTAAGTACGAGGCCTTAAGAAGTCTTTTTTGGGATTGGTTCATGAAGTTCATGATTTGAACATCACAAGAATTCTATGGGAGTGTAGTCGAGCTGCATAAAAATTAATATCTTACTACATCTATCACATGACACACCTATTTTCAGTTGTTTTTGAGCACTGGGTCCATTATTTTATGAACACTCAAAAGCTTGACAACTTGTTGAGATTGGGATGATGAACTCCTAGCCCTGGATTGGTCAAATTTCATGTTTCTACTAAATAATTGCCTGGTACCACATAACACACAAAACTAAAAATTGATATTACAAATTTACAATAGTAGCTCTTTAAATGGATAGCATTTATTTCTTTATTTTTAAAACAAAAAGCCAGTGAAAACGTCCATGGGGGAGGTACTTTACCTTATAGTACTAGCTCAAAGCCATATGATTAGAAGCATGTGTCATGGCTTGCCAAGAGATCTAGGGATGAAACTGACCGAACAGACATGACCTTATAATCTACAATACGCGCTGTACTCAACTTTGAAGTAGACTGTAGACATGTCTATGCTTGGTATACTATTATTCCTTCTGGCTTTTAAAAGGTTAAACTTGTGATGTTATCTTTTCCACCATTACTGATATTTGATGGGATGTCTGAATGATGAACAAAAAAGAATTAAAAGGAGGTATAAATCATATCCTAATCATAATGTTTCTGAAATTATAAATCATTGACCTGAAATTCTTGTTACAATTATCTCTAAAGGAAAGAGAATTTCAATCTCTCTTCCCATTATTCAAAAGTTCCAATAAGTTATGAAAGAATTTTACATCTTGCAGGTCAGTTGCGAACTTGCGATGGTGGGAGGTTCTATGTTATGATACTGATTTTTTCTCACATTATCATAAATTTATGCAGTTTTTCCCTTCTCTATTTTCAATTCTGTAGTTCTTTTTATAAGTAAAATCAATTGTATTAATTAAACTAGTACAATGATACAAGGAGAAAATGCAGCATATCAACCTTATACCCATAAGTTCCCCCGCTAGGTCAATAGCTATTTTAACTTTTGCTCTTGAATAACAAAGTAAAAAAGTGTTGTATCAAGTATTTTTAACAAATATAATTGCATCGTTTCTTCAATTAGTCATCTTTTGCTGTTTTCTATTTTCAGTTTTCATTTTCATTGGAAACATTTTGTTCTATTTTTGGATGAATTCATATGTTTAGTCTTATTATGTTCTTGTTTCTTTAATTTCTATTTCTCATTGCATTCGAATGTAGTGGATTCAGTGTACAACCAGATATCTCTAGCATAGCATGTGAGGTTGTTAATCAATGCTTTGTCTATGAAAACTTCTTATGTTCAACTCATAGAATCTTTTAAAATAGGTAAAAGACTATACAAATAGCCTTTGGGCATCACTGCCAAATAGAGAAGTGAGGATGAAATCTAAGCATGCTTGTTGCAAAACAAGATGGCAAATTCTTTGAAATATTTTGTATCTTTTTCAGTTATGACTTATGAGACAATATTTATCCGAACTTTAGTGATCAAGAAATAGGATACAATAAAGACCTTGCCAATACAAACACTACTGTTTTGAATTGCACACCCTTGGTAACTAGAAATGGTTCTGTCAAAGTATTTCTTAGCCAGAAGGTTTGTTTGGCACTAACATAAAATTTAATACAGGGATATTGCACAAGCCAATAGAGCAAACATAATTGACCGGTATGTTACTGGAGGTGGGCATGCTACCATTGTCTTTCCTGAGGAAGAGAGCTTGGTAAACAGGGAGGTTGATAAAAACCAGCAAATAACATAGAAGAATCTGCAATGTAAATTGTTCCCAAACCAAAGTTTCCACATCTTTAATCACCCTCTTTATTCCTCCAATGAAACAAAATGCATTTAGCAATGCAAGTGTTGCTAAAATGGTAAACATTGGAGAAGAAGTACCTGAACTCCATGACCTCTTGCTCGTATCTCTGTGACACATCATCATCAGCCACCTTTGTTGTGATGACAAAGGCTGATTTGGTAAACCCCAGTAGTTTTAGGATGTAGCCAAAGAAGTAAGAAGTTGTTCTTTTAAAAAGCCACATTCTTTGATCATTCCACCAACCTTGGAATGTGCCCCCACATAGAACAAATTCTCAAGGCAAGGCACAAACTGTATGCACGGTGCACAAACATGACAAATGCGAATGGTAGTACCCATGAGTTTGAAATCTGTTGGTGTAAGATGATTCTATTCTTAGAAGATAATTTAGCAACAATCATAGATAGGTTTGATTCAGGTAATGAAATTTGTGTACCTTTGGAAACAAGGAGATGCCTCTAAGCAGACACAGGGATGGCACAACAACATAGTACAAGGTTGGCCAAGCAGCTTGCAGCCCATAGCAAAAAGTAACAATATGAAAGTTGAAGTTTTAGAGGAAATTTTTTTATATCCAATCACAAATGGGCAATACCTAGAAGCAAATATCTGAAAATCGCCTTCAGACCATCTTTTGTGCTGTATAAGTGACTGCAGTAGTGTTGTGAGGATTAAAAATCCTGTTATGATATCTTCCACTGGATTGGAAAGCCATTTCCTTTCTGGATTGAAATATATGGATCTCCAACCTCGACATTGTATAGCTAATCCTGTTATGATATCTTCCACTGGACAACCATACTTCAATCCCATCTGCAAATCAGTATATGTGAGGTTTATCTGAAGTTTGAGAGAGAGAGAGAGAGAGAGACCTCCTTTCCCCACTGAGTGTTTTCTTCATAGGTGCAACTAGCAAGAACTTTGCATGTTTCTTCTAGTACACTCACACTCTCTTCTACCTCTCTATGATTCAATGTCTTCCAATCTACCTTACATTCCTTGCTATACTTTTCCCCACAAAGAATCTCTCTTCTGTGAAAACACCCACTACCAATATAGCAAGTTCCTCCATTCCCATCAAGTCCAGGAAGCTCCACCTTTATCTTCGGGTATACCACAAGTAGAAATTTCATTAAAATCTACTTCAATTAGGGATACATGTTTATAAATCAATAGTTTGAAATCAATGTAAGTTTTTCATTGATGCTCACCTCGTTTATTATGTTAAGGGAACTACTGTAGACATCATTTTTTGTAAGGTTGTCCATGGTTTGTGGAAACTGGACAAAACCAACTTTGTGACCCTCTTCTTCATCCATAAAAAAGCACATAGCATCTCTCACAGACTCTGAATTGTTTGAGTACATGTCGCAGTCCACATTAAGAATTATAGGGGCATTGCTTATCCTCGACGACACCCTTATCTATTTTTTTTTTTTAATTATGAATGATGATTATGATCATAACATATATCAAAACAATTAACACATGAAGTTTTTGGCAATGAAGATTTATGAAAAATAGAACTGAATTGTAGCTTGATCAAGCATTTTGCACGTGGATATGATGTCAAGCTTACTAGTGCATTTATGGCTCCTGCTTTAAAATTGTGGTGGTATTGGGGTCTCTTTTCACGTGCCAAGTATACCAAAGTTGGCAAAGGTTGTCCTTCAATATAATGTCCACAGCCTTGGGGTCTCTCACATCACTAAGTATCTATGAATTAGGTACAACTCTATTAACAATGCAAAGGAATTGAATACAATTTGGACATGCAAGTATTCAGTCCATGAGATAGAGGGCAAATATAGGAAGTACTTGAAGAATAGTTTGATGATCACGTTTGCTTGCAACCCATGTCCACTCATTGAATCCCTTATTTTCTTGGTATATTTCCTCTGGAATTCGACCCAGCTTTGTGGTTTTTTCAATCCGTTTCTTCATGTCTTCATATAATTTCTGCAACAAGGAATGAGAACAAAATTTATTTTTTGTTACATGTGAATTAGAAAATTAAAGAACAAAAAAATTACACGATGTTTGTAAGCTGATTTTGAACTTCAAAATTAGAAGTAATTATAATTTGATTAGAGTAATGTTCAACATGCTTTCCTATGGTATCATTTTCATTTGCCAAACAGGCATGGCACTAGTAGATAGCTGTGCTACAAGTCGTTAGTGAAGAAAAAGGAAAACTACACAAAATTTAAGGGTCTGTTTGGTTGGGAGGATGGAAAAGTGGGAGGATAGAAAAGATTTGTATTTTCCACCATATGTGTTTGGTTCGGAGGATGGAAAAGTGGAATGTTTAAAAATAAATATAAATTTCATTTGTTTGGTTGATAAGAAAAATGAGATGGAAAATGTAATTTATATGAATATACTATTATGCCCTATAAATAGAATAATAGGAAAGTCTTTTTGTTTTTCTTTATCTTTAGTAAAGTAAAGTCACAGTTAAAAATAAATAAAAATAAAAATTCAGAAACATGAAAAGGGAGGGCAAAAAAGTCATGGTATTTTAAAAACAAAAAAAAGAAGAAGCCAACAGGAAAAGGGAGGGCTAAGAAGTCTTTTGACTTCAATGCCCAACCCCCCACACTTTTCTCTCCCATTTTATGCTGGAATTGGGAAGAAACATTTGTGTAGGCTTGGAGAGAAAACTCACGGGATGCACCACTTTTTCCTCCCCATTTCTACCAAACCAAACGGTGGAAAACACCTATTTTCTCTCCACTTTTCACTTCCCTCATTTTTTTCTCCCTCTTTTCTCTCCAAACAAAATGAGCCTAAGTGCTCAAATGACCTCTAATTTAAAACTACAAATCTTTTAGGCTTAGTTTCTTTTGGTTGCGAGTGCAATACCATTTCGTAGGGGTGTTCATATTTATTTTGAATTCTGGGAGTATAGGGATGTGGTACTCTCTACTCTCACCTAATAGTGAGTTCAACTAAGGGCACGTTTGGTACACTACAATACTTATTGCAGTGTAATAGGAATCAGTATTACAAGGAATAAAATAAGTTGTAATGTAATAACTATTACCATTCATTTGTTTGGTGAAAACACATGAATAGAAGTCTGAATCTGTATTCTATATTTTACTACAACATGATTAATATACTAGTATTGCTTATTATACGAGTATTAATAATTTTAAAACATTTTGGAGACTTGGATTTTGAATGTTATATATATATATATATATATATAGAGAGAGAGAGAGAGAGAGAGAGAGAGAGGCAAAAAAAAAAAAATTGGAGACTTGGGTATATATATATATATATATATAGTCAACTATGGTTTTTTGGAATTTTTTAACTTTTTCATTTTTTTTGAGCTATTACTAGATCTAAGGAAATAACTATTACGGTCCTTTTGATAAGGAATAGCTATTCCTTATTTAAAAAAATAGTCATTCTTAAGGAATAACTATTCCCTATAATGAAAGCGTAACCAATTAACAACCGAATAGTTACTCCTTAGAAATATCTATTACATTACGGGACCTATTACAGTGTACCAAACTTGCCCTAATTGTATTCATGGTGGGATCCACCTTTCATGTAAGAGAAGGGAGTATCAGGTTGCTATATTTCGAAAGTATCTAATAATTTTCCATACTCTATTAACCCGTCGTACCTATTTGGCCCAAGTTGACCGAAGAGGCTCTAAATAGACACAACATAAAAATGAGTTGACAAATTGTTATTTGTTCTAATATGGTTCCATTACTGACACTATTTTATTATCTACTATTAACAACTTGTCACCTCGACAGTTGTGAAATATGTTATGAAACTTGAGACTCTAGAGTTATTATTGATGAGAATAGTCTGCTGAACCTATCCCACTCGTTACTAACCTTATCTAACATGTGACATTCTCTGATTTGTCCCTCCCCTTGTTAGCACGCATTCCCTGACCCTTATCCTTCCCATCCTTATTCCTTTCTGCCTCACCCTCTCGGCCTCTTCATCTCCAACATCCTTTATTGACTTATTGAATGCCTCTAATAGCACATCTATCAAATATTTTTATTACTTTTGTTTCAAAATAGACAAGAGTTTACAAATGGATCAAGAAAAATGCATGTGTCAAATTTAAGAATAATAGGAGAAGTTAATTGGATAAATACTTTCATTTTAAAACTTTCATATGTTTTATGGAAATTCAAAAAGAAGTATCTCATTATTTCGGAATAGAGGGAATATTTGATGATTTTAACATGAGTATTAAAAAAGATAAGTAACTTTCATATATATATATAAAGACACATGATATATTATAATTGGTTGTACCATGCAATACCTTTTTTTTAAGGTTGAGACATTCACTTTTAATCTCAGCCCTTTGAATGAAAAGCTTTTAAACTTATTGGACTAAAGTATGGCAATTGAAAATGGATTTATATAATGGTAGGGTTGGCATGCATCCCCAAATACTGATCTGTTATTTTTAATTTTTTTTTGCTGAATATGTGTTATTTTTAAGGGTAAATTACACTGACACCTCTGATGTTTGGTGAAATTAGACTCGCTACACCATATTTTGAACAAATGACACTCCGATCCAAAATTCCCAAAATAATTAACACTCCGCTCCAAAAATGAAGTGAAGTGTGAATTATTTTGGAGCTGAGTGTCAATTATTTTGGAGCGAAAAGTCAATTATTTTGGAAATTTTGGAGCGGAATGTCATTTGTTGAAAATAGGGTGTAATGAGTCTAATTTCACCAAATATCAGGGGTGTTAGTGGAATTTACCCTATTTTTAACTTGCGTCCTCTATTCACCAACTTTATATGGAATGCAAGCTAAGCCTTGTTATGATAAAATTATCTTATGAGACGAGTTTGTAAGTGTCTCCTCATAACATGTGGGTCCTATTGGGGTGTGAAGCCCACCAAATATTAAAGAAAAATTGCATAAGTGCCTTGATAAGCATTATAAGTATATAAGTGATTCATTTGGTGGTAGCTGGTGAGTAATATAAATATACCATTATATATATATATATATATGCATGGCCCAACGATAAAGGGTCATGGTTTGCCAGCCAACGAGGAAAGCAAGTGGAATTTAATAACTAGGTTTATATTTTAACGGAGGACCATACTTTGGCCATGATAGGGTGTATCTGGAATTCAAGCTAAGTATCATCTCCATTTCAAAATCTTTTTATTTATTCATTTCATAGTTAAGATTTTATTTCATGGATCTAATAGTGTACAAACTGTCACGTCAATAAAAATTTTAAATGATCTAGCACTCTGTACACTCTTACATCTGTAATATTTAATCTGAACCATGAAATGAACGAAATTGAGAGATTTTGAAATGAAGAGTATTCTATTCCAGCTTTGCTATAGTAAAATTAAATTATCTTATGATACGGGTTTATAAACCTTTTTCCATAACATGTAGGTCCCATAGATGTGTCAAGCACACCAAATATGAAAGAAAAGCTGCATAAGTACATCTCATATATATAGATATCTTGATTAGCATTATATATAAATATAATTCATTTAGTGGTAGCTGGTGAGGAATATAAATATACCATTATATATTCAGCCCAACAATAAATGGTTGCTTGCGTGCAAATGAGGAAAGCAAGTGGAATTTAATAACTAGGTAGATACCATGACGGAGGACCATTCTTTGGCCTTCACAGACTCACCAAGTGGCTCAACTGCTATGCGGAAATAAGCCTCCGGGGATCTTATCTAATATGATTTTGGGAGTATTACCATTATCATACTTTTCAGTTTTCACACACATATATATTATTTGGGACTTTCACAATAATACCATCATCATTTTCATACATATAATAATTACAACGTGGACAGCACTATCTATCGTCTACCCACCTGCCTTAATTATCAACTCTCTGTTGGCACACGCAGCAATTAGCTTTAAACAAATTCAAATGGGACAAAGTAGTTTTCAGAACCATATAATATATATTGGCATTAAAAATTGGAGAGATAGACTCAAAGATTTCAACCTCACCAATATTAATTAAAAATATATACATTTTCTTAGCAGGTTCTGAGATAGCGTATTTGCATTAAACAAGGTAAATAATTAGTTTGATTAGTCATATGAAAATACAAAATTAACCCTAAAATATTCTGCTCTTGAAAATCTAAAGCACATAGTGGTTCTACTTTGAACTTCTTGCAAAATGGAAGCCAAAACTTTGAAAAACGTGAGGCCTCTAGCATAGCATAAAGTTGCTTTGTACTCAGCTTTAACGTGTACTTTTAGTTAGGTGACTTATTTAATGAGTCATGGGATTTGTTTAAATAATACATTAGTTTGTAGCTAAACTCTGTCCAAAATAGACTATCCACATGTATTATTTAGACTAAAGTCCACTTTTGGTCCCCTAAGTTAGGGGTGTTTTTATTTTGGCCCCATAACTTCAAAAGTTTACATTTGGGCCCTATAAGTATGTTTAGCTGTCAATTGGGCCCTTCCGTTCATCTCAGTTAGAGCCCCTCCATTAAGTGCCCAACTAAGCACCTAATCATGTGTCCACATCACCATTTTTTGTCACGTTGTCTTGCCATGTCATATATATTATATAAAAAAATATTAATAATAATAAAATGAAAAAAAAATAATTAAATCAAATTTTATATCCTTCCTCAAATTAATTTCATTAAAAAAAATTGTAACTTTTATTTTATTTTTCAATAATTTTTGGATTTTTTAATTAAAAAAAATTATTTGATTAATTTTTAATTAAAAATTCTGAATTTAATTAAATATCAATAAAAAAAATGTTGACTTGGATGTGTTATATGGCATTAATAGAATCTTGGTAATAGAGTTGGACGAAAGTGCTCTTTTGAAAACTACTCAAACCTATAGGGCCTAAATGAAAACTTTTGAAGTTAGGGGGCCAAAATGAAAACACCCCCTAAGTTAGGGGCCAAAAGTGAGTTTTAGTCTATTATTTAAGAAAGTCACATGACTCATTAAAAATGTCATATGACTAAAAACACACGTAGATGATCTTTTTAATTGACATGTAGTGGGTTGAACAAAAACTTTTTCCAACAATATATAAATTACAAAATAAAAAAATAAAAATAAAAAGTACATGAGGAAGTGAAGGGGTCTAACACCCCACTTATTAATAATGCACATGAATTTGGATAAGAATTCAATATAACCTCTAACATTTTGACACGATTTACAATTGAGAATAAATTAGGTAAGGATGCGGTGTAAAAAGCTATATTTGCACTCTCTAGTAGAACACTGCCACATCATATGGTTTACAATAAAATGATAGACATTGATACACACGATAACAATTTCAAGAAGAAAAAACCATAGCCAAAGAGAAAGGAAAGACACACAACAGAGTGAATCTGCAAAACGGAGGTGAACCAGTGAAGTCGTGAAGGGAAGCTAGATCAATGGCGCCAGTGATTGCCAGATTGAAAGCAAAGACTACACAATATATACTCTTGATTTAAAAAAAAAAAAAAAACTATATCGGGTAGGGACATAGCCAGGATTTTACATGAGTGGGGGCCGGTGTATCAACCAAATTTTTTTTCCTGAAAATCCAAAGTAGCATCCATATAGTATTAACAAAACATCAACAACTGAAAAGATACAAAATAACTATTCTTAATACATTACAATGCATTTTTCGAAGAAAATAAAAGTTGACGCGTTTTTACATTACTGAAATCATCTATGATGGAATTTGTACTAAACGACTCAACAATTTCCCTTTCAATGTATAAAAGCAAGGAGTCTGTTAAAAAATTGTCTTCCGTTTTATAGCGAAACCTAGTTTTGATGATATTCATAACTGAAAATGCCCGCTCTGTAGTTGCAGTAGAAATTGGAAGAGTAAGTACAAGAATAACCACTCTAAAAACAAGTTGGTAGGCTATTGATTTTCTTGTCCTCACCTAGCCATTGACATAATTCAGAAATGCTTGACAAATTTTTGAACTCTGAATGCTGAACTACACTATGCTCAAAATGACAAAGTTCTATTTCCAAAACTTCTTTTTCATGCTCCGTGAAGTCTTGCGGATAAAATTTAGCAACCAAAAAACAAATATCATTGATTCTAAAAGATTGACGTACTTGATAAGGATCTAGAGTTGAACTAAGCACAAGTAACTCTACTGCATGCTCATTAAACCGATGATTTAGTTCATGCAATTGAGAATCTATTGTAGCACAAAAAATATCCACTCGATAATGATGCTCAATTGTAAAGTCATCTTGCTGATAACGAGCTAGACCTCGTCTATCAACATAATGAGCAATCATATCCGACATATCTATGGATCTTAGCTCACAAAATGATATCACATTGGTAAGTGAGTCATCCCATTTATCATCTCTGAATGTTTGGAGAAGTTCTTTAGTAGATGAAACAAGACGCATAGCAGTTAAAATATCTTGAGTCTGGAATTGCAAAACTTGACAAAGTTTATCACTGAGCTCCATAGTTTTTTTCATAAGATGCAAGATGAAGACAAATTCAAATGAAGTTAATATCAAATAAGTTGTGTCTGCTTCTCCCTATTGTGAAGTAGTAGATCCTTCCTTAATGATTTTGAGAAAAACTTCACATGTTGGACTAAAGATCTTTATCAAGCTAGAAACCGATCAAAAGTGAGAACTCCAACGAGTATCTCCAGCTCATTGCAAAGTGCACTTCTGATTAAGTCCCCTTCCAGTCTCAAGCTCATCAATATCAATCAAATATGCAAATTCAGCATCTTGAGCAACTTTCAATTGCTCGTTACGCTTACATGAGGCACCAACAATGATGATAATGAAAGCCAACCGATCAAAAAATTTATAAACGGGAATAACTGCTTTTGATGTTACTACTAATGTCAATTGCAAACGATGTTCAAAACAATGGATGTAATAAGCATATGGACAATCATGTGAAATCAAAGCATGTAATCCATTCGACTCACCTCGCATATTACTTGCACCGTCGTATCCTTGCCCCCGAATATTTTGAATATCTAGATTATAACGAGATAACAAAGAATATATCGCTTTTTTTAGGGTTAATGCAACAGTGTCAGCAACATGAACAACCCCAAAAAAGCGTTCTCGCACAAAGCCATCTTTGTCAACAAATCTTAAAACTATAGCCATTTTTTCTTGCATTGACTCATCACAGGCTTCATCAACAATTATGCAAAACTTTGCATCACCAATTTCTTCACGAATTGCATTCATCACTTTAGTTGAAAAAACATGTAGAATTTCTTTTTGGATTTGTGGTGATGTGTAGGTCGCATTTTTTGGAACTTTTGTTATCACTTCAACAACCTTTTCATTATATGAAACTACCACATCCAATATTTCAAGAAAATTTCCACGATTGACTAAAGTATAGTTTTCATCCCGACATTTAAAAGCAACACCTTGCAATGTAAGCAGTCGAACAACATCAATTGAGGCCTTCAACTGTAGCCGATTATTTGCAATTTCAATATGACATTGTTTGTTCAATACCTTGTCTATATGCTGAGGTTGGTTCATCAAATCATCTAATCTATCCTCGGCAACTCTATGAGATGAATTAAAATTCTTCCCTTCCTAAGACAAAAAAAAAAAAATCTTTTTCCATTTCTAACTTTCTTCCAACTACTAAATCCATCAACTGTGAATGCATTTTGTCTAGAAATCCTAGATGGCTTATGAAAGAGAAAACATGGGAGACAAAATGCTGCATCTTTCGTAGGAGAATATTCAAGCCATGATGGAAAGATTTGGAACCAAGAGTGTTGAAAGCTAAGACGATGCTTTTATGGTCCGGATTTTTTGTATGTAGTCAAATTAGGTTGGAAAGCACCATGGTTAATGTAAGCTCGTCGGATTTCATCACATTGATTAACATGATAATCCCATATTTGTTGATGCAATCCAGTATCCCGCTCCAACAAACTAGTATCAATTTTTTGAAATTTTGGTTGAAGATTTTCTAAAATTGGGATATCAACATTTTTCGAAATATGGATATCCACATTTTCCGGAATTGGAATTTCGACATTTCTTGGAATTGGGATGTCGGCATTAGTGGTTGGCAATGTTGCATCACTAGCACTGGATTCTAAATCATTATGGTTCTTTTTGTTGAAAAAGTACGTTATTGTAGTTGACTTACCCATAATCTACAAATCAAATAGAAATTATGTTTATATTGTGCACTACAATACTAGTACATATTGCACAGCTAAACAGTTGTTAAACACAGTAATTTTGACACCCATGACCCACAACAGAGCAAGTCAATAATTAATAATCAAACACTTACAAACAGAGCACTCAAGTCAAGTGATCTAAGTTAGCAATTAATAATCAAACACAGCAACTCAGTACACAGCACTAAAAAGAAAAATCATTGAGATGTGAGAAAGTGAAAGACTGAAGACTAGAGAGAGAAACAAAAAAGAAAGAAAAAGTGACGGTGAATAAATAAGTGATATGAGACTAAGTTCTAAGTTCTAACATTTTAAATCAAAGCAATTTAAGCAAATAGAGAGTGAGCGAGATAAGAGTCAGAGAGTCAGAGTCTCAGAGAGATACCTCGTACCAGATCTGCGGGCAGCGGCTCCAACGAAAGAAGATTGAGTCGGCGAGGTCAAGGCGTGCGCCATGACCGTGAGGGCTATGAGTTGCACTATGATTCGATGCTTTTCCAAGCCTCCAGCCAGGCGTGAGCCTCAAGGCAAAGCCAAGCCGTGATGGTCGTGAGGTGTGTAGCTCCTCACTCTCTCTCCTCTACGGTATATTCTTTTCTTTTCTTTTTTGTTGATTCTACCGGGTCTGGCCACCGTAGCCCTAGCTATTTAATTCTTTTTTTAATTTAATAGATTAATACATTTTCTGATTTGTTGTAATTTGAAAAGAAAAACAAAATTACGTGAGTGGGGTAATTTTGACTTGGGCTGATTTGTTTCTGATTTGTGATTTGGTTCTTGGATAATTTTGACTATTTTGTTTTGGGCTAATTTTTTATTGAAATGGCCCAAAAATTAGGTGAGTGAGGGCCAATTAACTTTTTATACCTACTCTAGCCTTTTTTCTTTTTTCTTTTTTTAGAGCCGGAAGGGGCCAGGGCCCTCTTTGCCCCATATGGCTCTGTCTCTACTGTCGGGGCTAGGACCCCCTCCGTCTTAACGTGGCTCTGTCCCTATTAATACATTAATTTGACTTAAATTTTACATGTATATCATACAAAAGAGCATTTGAAAAAATATGGGGTGCATAATCGCATTTATAATTTAAATATATACTATCTGTGAGATTCATATTATAAGTGTGAACAAGTGTACATCCAATTTAAGCGTGTGGAAGTCTTATCCCATGAACTTATCTATTCGTAATATGGGTGACCGATCATTTAAACAATTCGTTCGTTTTACAATTATTGCTTCTTCTTTTTTCAGCTGGTATGCCTTACAATTATTGTTGCTCTTTGAAAATGTTGGCTGCACAATTTGTGAGGAATCTTTTGAATTATTAGTAGGTAAATGCCAAATGGTGATGGGACTATAGGATTGGGACAATAGCTTTTAATAAGCAACTTGTAACTTTTTTTTTTTTTTTTTGACTTTTTGTCTTCTTTGCCGTGACCTTTCTTCAACACATTGGATAGTGGGAGGCATAATTATTGAGTTGATCAAGTCTTCCTTGGATACCAATCTTAGGGACACACTTAGGTCCCGCTACAGGACCAATGTGGGTTTTGATAAAATGCTTGTTCTTTGTGGTAAATTTTGTGTCTGTAGTGATAAACACGTCTATTGTTGTAAAAATAAAATATGTAAATTCCGGTAACATTAGTGATATTTGTAATAAACTTAACTTTACTACAAACTACACAAATTTTACAACAAATGACACATATATTATCAAAAAATACAATTTTTGAGACCTTAGGCGAGACGGTCCCGCCGTGGGACCTAAGTATTTCCAACTTAGGTCCTGCTACGGGATCGGTGTTGATTTTGATAAAATATGTGTTTTGTGGTAAATATTATGTCTGTAGCGGTTGTGTCTATTGTTGTAAAAGGAAAATGTGTGAATTCCAGTAACATTAGTGATATTTGTTTTTACTACAAATTACACACATTTTACCATACCTGAGATATCAGTTTATTAAAAAAACACACATATTATAATTTTTTACACATGTGGCAGGACGGTCCCGTAGCGGGACCTAAGTATTTTCGTGAATTATGATAGCATGGTGTGTGATATCATATTATTCCCCATCTTTCTAACTTTACTTACACTTTTTCCATGGGTTAATGGGTACACACAGAAACTTACAAAAAAGAAAAAGAAAAAGTAAAGGGATTGGTAGATAGAGATATACCCTTCGTTCTATTGTCTTTAGTTCACCATCTGTGTTGTGCTTTGTCATTTGGGCATCCATTGCTACTACTCTCTGCTCATCAACCATCACTCTCAATTATGGATTCGTATTTTACCATCCATTTCTTTAAGTGCGCGACTATCTTTGATCGATCTGCAGTCTAAATTGAGGAGCTGGAAAAAAGACTATACTCCATTGACTGAATTAAAGTGAGCACGCCGTATACTTGTATTTAGTTATCCTTTGAAATAATTTTTGTTGTGTTTTTCAGCTAGTCATCATCTCTAATTTGGATATATGTGGCCAATCCTAACAAGTTTATTGAGGATCTATAACTAGTACCAAAAATTTTGGTGTTAAAGACTTGGTTGTTGTTGTGGTTGAATGAATTATGGTTACTTACTTCAACTTTTATGGTTCATTTATTTTGATTATTCGTTTGATGCATGCAGCTGTTGTTGCTCTTTTATTGCTGCGGTTGCGTTTTCAAGATTTAGTTGCTCGTAACACAAAGGGAAAGAAAAGAAGAAATGAGTTTCACGTTTACTCTGATTCACCGAAGTGAACGTCCTTGCTCTATGGTCTAAGCAGTTAAGGAAAAAACTCTGTTCATTGAAATTCGAAAGATAGGTATGTTGTCCAAGTTCCAGGCTTTCATTTGTTCTTCGTTTTGATTTTTCAAAAAATATTATGCATATATTTTTTTTTGGTAATTTAGAAAGATTTTATTAAGAAGAAAACAAGACAATACAAGAGTAGAAGACCCAACGACTTAATCTTGAATCAGGGATATATAGAGCAAAAACACAGCACTAAGAAGTAAGAAACAAAATACAAACTAATCTGATCTAAGACAAACCATATTGACCACAAGACTAAAGCAAAAATAAATAAAAATTATCAATAAAATATTTTAGATAAGATAGAAGAAATAAGAAGTGTCAAGGCAGCCAGAGTTTTTCTAGATGAGATTTATTGGTACGTTTGTATGATATATAAATACCCACAAATTCCTAAAATTAAAAAAAAATAAAACCCAAAACCCAGCCACCCACCCGATTAAGACCCTACTCATTCACTTAAAAAAATCCATTGCTCCTCCCTCTCTCTGTTCGTCTCTCTCACCTCCCTCTCTGTAACTCTCTTTACTAGATTTCTGCTCGTATTTCTCTCTCTACTGGAGAAAATACTGAAAAGTTGCACAAATGACTATAACGAACTTTCAATTTCGGATTGACACAAAAGAGTTGGACAAACTCTAAAAAGCAAATATGGAATAATCGGATATGTTATCCAGAAGAGAGAGAAGCTCTCAATCATTGGATGGGTGGGGTATACCACTCATAAGTTGTAAATGAAAATAAATGTCACCTCAATTAAAAAAATTCTCAACATGTTAGGTTGTTGATCTTTATGGAATCATCATCAGAGATTTAATCCAAACAAAAACAATAATTGTAAAGCGAATGAATTGTTGTATTGATTGGTCACCCACATTACGAATAGATAAGGTCATGGGACAAGACTTCCATGATTAAAATGGAAGTAACTTGTTCACATGATGAATCTCACATATACTATCATATAGTATATCCTTAAGTTATATATGTAATTATGCACCCCATATTTTTGCATACGCATGTGTAAAATGTCAAATTAATGCCTTTGCAAATATTGCATGCCAAAACTTGAGCAGGGCTCAAGTTAAAATGATTTCATTTGTCATGGACTCTCAAAGCGAGAAAGAATGAAGTATTGTATATTAACTAACATGTAAATACTGGCCAAGTGTCAAAAATTCAAATTATCAACATCAATTGCCCTTAAATCAACAATAGCTTCTTTCAACTCATCATCAGATTCTCTAAGGCCCAACATTATAGAAGATTTTGTTATCATGCCCTCCTTGCTAATTTTCGCATGTTTTAAACTGACAAGCTTTGTTCATACCTGCATTTAGAAAGGGGAAAAAAAGACATACAAGAATCATAAATAGAATCAGCAAGCATAGGGGTTAAGCCAATCAGCCATGTACAACAACCCCTAAACTGGGTCCAGTTATGCATTATGGAATCAACAGACTGGAACTGCGTG
>OU015761.1:73627351-73644069 GCA_907173295.1 Fagus sylvatica
TATCCCACTCGTTACTAACCTTATCTAACATGTGACATTCTCTGATTTGTCCCTCCCCTTGTTAGCACGCATTCCCTGACCCTTATTCCTTCCCATCCTTATTCCTTTCTGCCTCACCCTCTCGGCCTCTTCATCTCCAACATCCTTTATTGACTTATTGAATGCCTCTAATAGCACATCTATCAAATATTTTTATTACTTTTGTTTCAAAATAGACAAGAGTTTACAAATGGATCAAGAAAAATGCATGTGTCAAATTTAAGAATAATAGGAGAAGTTAATTGGATAAATACTTTCATTTTAAAACTTTCATATGTTTTATGGAAATTCAAAAAGAAGTATCTCATTATTTCGGAATAGAGGGAATATTTGATGATTTTAACATGAGTATTAAAAAAGATAAGTAACTTTCATATATATATATATAAAGACACGTGATATATTATAATTGGTTGTACCATGCAATACTTTCTTTTAAGGTTGAGACATTCACTTTTAATCTCAGCCCTTTGAATGAAAAGCTTTTAAATTTATTGGACTAAAGTATGGCAATTGAAAATGGATTTATATAATGGTAGGGTTGGCATGCATCCCCAAATACTAATCTGTTATTTTTATTTATTTTTTTTTTGCTGAATATGTGTTATTTTTAAGGGTAAATTACACTGACTCCTCTGATGTTTGGTGAAATTAGACTCATTACACCATATTTTGAACAAATGATACTCCGATCCAAAATTCCCAAAACAATTAACACTCCGCTCCAAAAATGAAGTGAAGTGTGAATTATTTTGGAGCTGAGTGTCAATTATTTTGGAGCGAAAAGTCAATTATTTTGGAAATTTTAGAGCAGGATGTTATTTGTTGAAAATAGGGTGTAGAGAGTCTAATTTCACCAAATATCGGGGGTGTCAGTGGAATTTACCCTATTTTTAACTTGCGTCCTCTATTCACCAACTTTATATGGAATGCAAGCTAAGCTTTGTTATGATAAAATTATCTTATGAGACGAGTTTGTAAGTGTCTCCTCATAACATGTGGGTCCTATTGGGGTGTGAAGCCCACCAAATATTAAAGAAAAATTGCATAAGTGCCTTGATAAGCATTATAAGTATATAAGTGATTCATTTGGTGGTAGCTGGTGAGTAATATAAATATACCATTATATATATATGCATGACCCAACGATAAAGGGTCATCATTTGCCAGCCAACTAGGAAAGCAAGTGGAATTTAATAACTAGGTTTATATTTTAACGGAGGACCATACTTTGGCCATGATAGGGTGTATCTGGAATTCAAGCTAAGTATCATCTCCTATTTCAAAAATTTTCTATTTGTTCATTTCATAGTTAAGATTTTATTTTCATGGATCTAATAGTGTACAAATTGTCACGTCAATAAAAAATTTTAAATGATCTAGCACTCTGTACACTCTTAGTTCTGTAATATTTAATCTGAACCATGAAATGAACGAAATTGAGAGATTTTGAAATGAAGAGTATTCTATTCCAGCTTTGCTATAGTAAAATTAAATTATCTTATGAGACAGGTTTATAAACCTTTTTCCATAACATGTAGGTCTCATAGATGTGTCAAGCACACCAAATATGAAAGAAAAGCTGCATAAGTACATCTCATATATATAGATATCTTGATTAGCATTATATATAAATATAATTCATTTAGTGGTAGCTGGTGAGTAATATAAATATACCATTATACATTCAGCCCAACAATAAATGGTTGCTTGCGTGCAAATGAGGAAAGCAAGTGGAATTTAATAACTAGGTAGATACCATGACGGAGGACCATTCTTTGGCCTTCACAGACTCACCAAGTGGCTCAACTGCTATGCGGAAATAAGCCTCCGGGGATCTTATCTAATATGATTTTGGGAGTATTACCATTATCATACTTTTCAGTTTTCACATACATATGTATTATTTGGGACTTTCACAATAATACCATCATCATTTTCATACATATAATAATTACAACGTGGACAGCACTATCTATCGTCTACCCACCTGCCTTAATTATCAACTCTCTGTTGGCACACGACAGCAATTAGCTTTAAACAAATTCAAATGGGACAAAGTAGTTTTCAGAACCATATAATATATATTGGCATTAAAAATTGGAGAGATAGACTCAAAGATTTTAACCTCACCAATATTAATTAAAAATATATACATTTTCTTAGCAGGTTCTGAGATAGCGTATTTGCATTAAACAAGGTAAATAATTAGTTTGATTAGTCATATGAAAATACAAAATTAACCCTAAAATATTCTGCTCTTGAAAATCTAAAGCACATAGTGGTTCTACTCTGAACTTCTTGCAAAATGGAAGCCAAAACTTTGAAAAATGTGAGGCCTCTAGCATAGCATAAAGTTGCTCTGTACTCAGCTTTAATGTGTACTTTTAGTTAGGTGACTTATTTAATGAGTCATGTGATTTGTTTAAATAATACATTAGTTTGTAGCTAAACTTCTGTCCTAAATAGACTATCCACATGTATTATTTAGACTAAAAGTCCACTTTTGGTGCCCTAAGTTAGGGGTGTTTTTATTTTGGCCCCCTAACTTCAAAAGTTTACATTTGGACCCTATAAGTATGTTTAGCTGTCAATTGGGCCCTTCCGTTCATCTCAGTTAGAGCCCTCTCCATTAAGTGCCCAACTAAGCACCCAATTGTGTCCACATCACCATTTTTTGTCACGTTGTCTTGCCATGTCATATATATTATATAAAAAAATATTAATAATAATAAAATGAAAAAAAAAAGTAATTAAATCAAATTTTATATCCTTCCTCAAATTAATTTCATTAAAAAAAATTGTAACTTTTATTTTATTTTTCAATAATTTTTGGATTTTTTAATTAAAAAAAATTATTTGATTAATTTTTAATTAAAAATTCTGAATTTAATTAAATATCAATAAAAAAAATGTTGAAAAACCCCTACCCATACCCATACTTGGATGTGTTATATGGCATTAATAGAATCTTGGTAATAGAGTTGGACGAAAGTGCTCTTTTGAAAACTACTCAAACCTATAGGGCCTAAATAAAAACTTTTGAAGTTAGGGGGCCAAAATGAAAACACCCCCTAAGTTAGGGGCCAAAAGTGAGTTTTAGTCTATTATTTAAGAAAGTCACATGACTCATTAAAAATGTCATATGACTAAAAACACACGTAGATGATCTTTTTAATTGACATGTAGTGGGTTGAACAAAAACTTTTTCCAACAATATATAAATTACAAAATAAAAATAAAATAAAAATAAAAAAGTACATGAGGAAGTGAAGGAGTCTAACACCCCACTTATTAATAATGCACATGAATTTGGATAAGAATTCAATATAACCTCTAACATTTTGACACGATTTACAATTGAGAATAAATTAGGTAAGGATGCGGTGTAAAAAGCTATATTTGCACTCTCTAGTAGAACACTGCCACATCATATGGTTTACAATAAAATGATAGACATTGATACACACGATAACAATTTCAAGAAGAAAAAACCATAGCCAAAGAGAAAGGAAAGACACACAACAGAGTGAATCTGCAAAACGGAGGTGAACCAGTGAAGTCGTGAAGGGAAGCTAGATCAATGGCGCCAGTGATTGCCAGATTGAAAGCAAAGACTACACAATATATACTCTTGATTTAAAAAAAAAAAAAAAAAAAAAAAAAAAAACTATCGGGTAGGGATGTAGCCAGGATTTTACATGAGTGGGGGCCGGTGTATCAACCAAATTTTTTTTTCCTGAAAATCCAAAGTAGCATCCATATAGTATTAACAAAACATCAACAACTGAAAAGATACAAAATAACTATTCTTAATACATTACAATGCATTTTTCGAAGAAAATAAAAGTTGACGTGTTTTTACATTACTGAAATCATCTATGATGGAATTTGTACTAAACGACTCACAATTTCCCTTTCAATGTATAAAAGCAAGGAGTCTGTTAAAAAATCGTCTTCCGTTTTGTTAGCGAAACCTAGTTTTGATGATATTCATAACTGAAAATGCCCGCTCTGTAGTTGCAGTAGAAATTGGAAGAGTAAGTACAAGAATAACCACTCTAAAAACAAGTTGGTAGGCTATTGATTTTCTTGTCCTCACCTAGCCATTGACATAATTCAGAAATGCTTGACAAATTTTTGAACTCTGAATGCTGAACTACACTATGCTCAAAATGACAAAGTTCTATTTCCAAAACTTCTTTTTCATGCTCCGTGAAGTCTTGCAGATAAAATTTAGCTACCAAAAAACAAATATCATTGATTCTAAAAGATTGACGTGCTTGATAAGGATCTAGAGTTGAACTAAGCACAAGTAACTCTACTGCATGCTCATTAAACCGATGATTTAGTTCATGCAATTGAGAATCTATTGTAGCACAAAAAATATCCACTCGATAATGATGCTCAATTGTAAAGTCATCTTGCTGATAACGAGCTAGACCTCGTCTATCAACATAACGAGAAGTCATATCCGGCATATCTATGGATCTTAGCTCACAAAATGATATCACATTGGTAAGTGAGTCATCCCATTTATCATCTCTGAATGTTTGGAGAAGTTCTTTAGTAGATGAAACAAGACGCATAGCAGTTAAAATATCTTGAGTCTGGAATTGCAAAACTTGACAAAGTTTATCACTGAGCTCCATAGTTTTTTTCATAAGATGCAAGATGAAGAACAAATTCAAATGAAGTTAATATCAAATAAGTTGTGTAAGTTGTGTCTGCTTCTCCCCGTTGTGAAGTAGTAGATCCTTCCTTAATGATTTTGAGAAAAACTTCACATGTTGGACTAAAGATCTTTATCAAGCTAGAAACCGATCGAAAGTGAGAACTCCAACGAGTATCTCCAGCTCATTGCAAAGTGCACTTCTGATTAAGTCCCCTTCCAGTCTCAAGCTCATCAATATCAATCAAATATGCAAATTCAGCGTCTTAAGCAACTTTCAATTGCTCGTTACGCTTACATGAGGCACCAACAATGATGATAATGAAAGCCAACCGATCAAAAAATTTATAAACGGGAATAACTGCTTTTGATGTTACTACTAATGTCAATTGCAAACGATGTTCAAAACAATGGATGTAATAAGCATATGGACAATCATGTGAAATCAAAGCATGTAATCCATTCGACTCACCTCGCATATTACTTGCACCGTCGTATCCTTGCCCCCGAATATTTTGAATATCTAGATTATAACGAGATAACAAAGAATATATCGCTTTTTTTAGGGTTAATGCAACAGTGTCAGCAACATGAACAACCCCAAAAAAGCGTTCTCGCACAAAGCCATCTTTGTCAACAAATCTTAAAACTATAGCCATTTTTTCTTGCATTGACTCATCACAGGCTTCATCAACAATTATGCAAAACTTTGCATCACCAATTTCTTCACGAATTGCGTTTATCACTTTAGTTGAAAAAACATGTAGAATTTCTTTTTGGATTTGTGGTGATGTGTAGGTCGCATTTTTTGGAACTTTTGTTATCACTTCAACAACCTTTTCATTATATGAAACTACCACATCCAATATTTCAAGAAAATTTCCACGATTGACTAAAGTATAGTTTTCATCCCGACATTTAAAAGCAACACCTTGCAATGTAAGCAGTCGAACAACATCAATTGAGGCCTTCAACTGTAGCCGATTATTTGCAATTTCAATATGACATTGTTTGTTCAATACCTTGTCTATATGCTGAGGTTGGTTCATCAAATCATCTAATCTATCCTCGGCAACTCTATGAGATGAATTAAAATTCTTCCCTTCTTGAGACAAAAAAAAAAAACACATCTTTTTCCATTTCTAACTTTCTTCCAACTACTAAATCCATCAACCGTGAATGCATTTTGTCCAAGAATCCTAGATGGCTTATGAAAGAGAAAACATGGGAGACAAAATGCTGCATCTTTCGTAGGAGAATATTCAAGCCATGATGGAAAGATTTGGAACCAAGAGTGTTGAAAGCTAAGACGATGCTTTTATGGTCCGGATTTTTTGTATGTAGTCAAATTAGGTTGGAAAGCACCATGGTTAATGTAAGCTCGTCGGATTTCATCACATTGATTAACATGATAATCCCATATTTGTTGATGCAATCCAGTATCCCGCTCCAACAAACTAGTATCAATTTTTTGAAATTTTGGTTGAAGATTTTCTGGAATTGGGATATCAACATTTTTCGAAATATGGATATCCACATTTTCCGGAATTGGAATTTCGACATTTCTTGGAATTGGGATGTCGGCATTAGTGGTTGGCAATGTTGCATCACTAGCACTAGATTCTAAATCATTATGGTTCTTTTTGTTGAAAAAGTACGTTATTGTAGTTGACTTACCCATAATCTACAAATCAAATAGAAATTATGTTTATATTGTGCACTACAATACTAGTACATATTGCACAGCTAAACAGTTGTTAAACACAGTAATTTTGACACCCATGACCCACAACAGAGCAAGTCAATAATTAATAATCAAACACTTACAAACAGAGCACTCAAGTCAAGTGATCTAAGTTAGCAATTAATAATCAAACACAGCAACTCAGTACACAAGCACTAAAAAGAAAAATCATTGAGATGTGAGAAAGTGAAAGACTGAAGACTAGAGAGAGAAACAAAAAAGAAAGAAAAAGTGACGGTGAATAAATAAGTGAATAAATAAGTGATCTGAGACTAAGTTCTAAGTTCTAACATTTTAAATCAAAGCAATTTAAGCAAATAGAGAGTGAGCGAGATAAGAGTCAGAGAGTCAGAGTCTCAGAGAGATACCTCGTACCAGATTTGCGGGCAGCGGCTCCAGCGAAAGAAGATCGAGCCGGCGAGGTCAAGGCGTGCGCCATGACCGTGAGGGCTATGAGTTGCAATGTGATTCGATGCTTTTCTAAGCCTCCAGCCAGGCGTGAGCCTCCAGGCGAAGCCAAGCCACGATGGTCGTGAGGTGTGTAGCTTCTCTCTCTCTCTCATCAACGGTATATTCTTTTTTTTTTTTTTTTGATTCTACTGGGTCTGGCCACCGTAACCCTAGCTATTTAATTCTTTTTTTAATTTAATAGATTAATACATTTTCTGATTTGTTGTAATTTGAAAAGAAAAACAAAATTACGTGAGTGGGGTAATTTTGACTTGGGCTGATTTGTTTCTGATTTGTGATTTGGTTCTTGGATAATTTTGACTATTTTGTTTTGGGCTAATTTTTTATTGAAAGGGCCCAAAAATTAGGTGAGTGAGGGCCAATTAACTTTTTATACCTACTCTAGCCTTTTTTTTTTTTTTTTTTTTTTTTTTTTTTGTAGAGCCGGAAGGGGCCAGGGCCCTCTTTGCCCCATATGGCTCTGTCTCTACTGTCGGGGCTAGGACCCCCTCCGTCTTAACGTGGCTCTGTCCCTATTAATACATTAATTTGACTTAAATTTTACATGTATATCATACAAAAGAGCATTTGAAAAAATATGGGGTGCATAATCGCATTTATAATTTAAATATATACTATCTGTGAGATTCATATTATAAGTGTGAACAAGTGTACATCCAATTTAAGCGTGTGGAAGTCTTATCCCATGAACTTATCTATTCGTAATATGGGTGACCGATCATTTAAACAATTCGTTCGTTTTACAATTATTGCTTCTTCTTTTTTCAGCTGGTATGCCTTACAATTATTGTTGCTCTTTGAAAATGTTGGCTGCACAATTTGTGAGGAATCTTTTGAATTATTAGTAGGTAAATGCCAAATGGTGATGGGACTATAGGATTGGGACAACAGCTTTTAATAAGCAACTTGTAACCTTTTTTTTTTTTTTGACTTTTTGTCTTCTTTGCCGTGACCTTTCTTCAACACATTGGATAGTGGGAGGCATAATTATTGAGTTGATCAAGTCTTCCTTGGATACCAATCTTAGGGACACACTTAGGTCCCGCTACAGCACCAGTGTGGGTTTTGATAAAATGCTTGTTCTTTGTGGTAAATTTTGTGTCTGTAGTGATAAACACGTCTATTGTTGTAAAAATAAAATATGTAAATTCTGGTAACATTAAGTGATATTTGTAATAAACTTAATTTTACTACAAACTACACAAATTTTACAACAAATGACACATATATTATCAAAAAATACAATTTTTGAGACCTTAGGCGAGACGGTCCCACCGTGCGACCTAAGTATTTCCAACTTAGGTCCTGCTACGGGATCGGTGTTGATTTTGATAAAATATGTGTATTTTGTGGTAAATATTATGTCTGTAGTGATAAATTTGTGTCTATTGTTGTAAAAGGAAAATATGTGAATTTCGATAATATTAGTGATATTTGTTTTTACAACAAATTACACACATTTTACCATACCTGAGATATCGTTTATTAAAAAAACACACATATTATAATTTTTTACACATGTGGCAGGACGGTCCCGTAGCGGTACCTAAGTATTTTCGTGAATTATGATAGCATGGTGTGTGATATCATATTATTCCCCATCTTTCTAACTTTACTTACACTTTTTCCATGGGTTAATGGGTACACACAGAAACTTACAAAAAAGAAAAAGAAAAAGTAAAGGGATTGGTAGATAGAGATATACCCTTCGTTCTATTGTCTTTAGTTCACCATCTGTGTTGTGCTTTGTCATTTAGGCATCCATTGCTACTACTCTCTGCTCATCAACCATCACTCCCAATTATGGATTCGTATTTTACCATCCATTTCTTTAAGTGCGCGACTATCTTTGATCGATCTGCAGTCTAAATTGAGGAGCTAGAAAAAGACTATACTCCATTGACTGAATTAAAGTGAGTATGCCGTATACTTGTAATTAGTTATCCTTTGAATTAATTTTTTTTGTGTTTTTCAGCTAGTCATCATCTCTAATTTTGATATATGTGGCCAATCCTAACCAGTTTATTGAGGATCTATAACCAATACCAAAAATTTTGGTGTTTAAAGACTTGGTTGTTGTTGTGGTTGAATGAATTATTGTTACTTACTTCAACTTTTATAGTTCATTTATTTTGATTATTCGTTTGATGCATGCAGCTGTTGTTGGTCTTTTATTGCTGGTTGCGTTTTCAAGATTTAGTTGCTCGTAACACAAAGGGAAAGAAAAGAAGAAATGAGTTTCACGTTTACTCTGATTCACCGAAGTGAACGTCCTCTCTCTATGGTCTAAGCAGTTAAGGAAAAAACTCTGTTCATTGAAATTCGAAAGATAGGTATGTTGTCCAAGTTCCAGGCTTTCATTTGTTCTTCGTTTTGATTTTTCAAAAAATATTATGCATATATTTTTTTTTGGTAATTTAGAAAGATTTTATTAAGAAGAAAACAAGACAATACAAGAGTAGAAGACCCAACAACTTAATCTTGAGTCAGGGATATATAGAGCAAAAACAAAGCACTAAGAAGCAAGAAACAAAATATAGACTAATCTGATCTAAGACAAACCATATTGACCACAAGACTGAAGCAAAAATAAATAAATAAATAAAAATTATCAATAAAATATTTTAGATAAGATAGAAGAAATAAGAAGTGTCAAGGAAACCATGAGTTTTTCTAGATGAGATTTATTGGTACGCTTGTACGATATATAAATACCCACAAATTCCTAAAATTAAAATAAAATAAAACCCAAAACCCACCCACCCGATTAAGACCCCACTCATTCACTTAAAAAAATCCATTGCTCCTCCCTCTCTCTGTTTGTCTCTCTCAACTCCCTCTCTGTAACTCTTTACTAGATTTCTGCTCGTATTTCTCTCTCTACTAGAGAAAATACTGAAAACACAAAACCATACTTTCAATTTTTGACACAAAAGAGTTGGACAAATTAAAAAGCAAATATGGAATAATTGGATAATCGGATATGTTATAAGCTCTCAATCTTGGAATAAAGTTGAATTCTAGTTGGTTGTTTCTTTATGGAATCATCATCAGAGTTGCAATAGATTCTTGTAGGTCTGCGACTGCGATGATTTCTGAAGTTAACGAACGAGTGATGATGCCGAGGATGGTTATCGGATAGGGTGAGGATGGTACTTGTTTTTGGAGATTGAAAATTGAGCTTATTTTTAGCTTCATAATCTTAACAAACTCGGGATAATTATGCAATTTGGCATTCTTTATAATACGTCTTTTTAGTATTAAAAAAAAAAAAAACGTTGAAATGGTGTAAATATTAAACAAAAGATTTTATGGTGTGTTTGGATGGAAGGATTTTTTCTTTGATACTATATGGAAGGATATGAATGTAGAGTAGAGTAAGAAGGAAGAGGTTTCATAAACTCTCTTCTATTTTCCCTCCTTTGTCCCAAACATATCCTCAAGGACGGATTCGAGTGATTCTTAAGTCCGGAAGCTTCCTACTTTCTTTTTCTTTTCTTTGGAGTAAAATCCTTCCAAGCTTTGTCGTTTCTTTTTTCTTCTTTTTCAAACTTTGCTGATTGCTTTTTCAGAAATTGATTCCTTTGCATTGGAATGGCTGTGCGCTTTGTCCTTTAGTGGTGATTTTCTCCCTTGATTGCAAGTAGCTGTCTTGGGAAGAGAATCATTGGATTACTTTTTAGATTTGATTTAATTGTTTCTTCAGAATTTGTGTCCTTTGCATTGAAATTTGAATGGGTGGACTGGGTGTGTCTTTGTCGTTCAGTGGGGTGGGCTCCTTACTCTAACCCAAGCGGCCATCCCCAAACTGCCAAAGCTGATGAGTAAACTTTCAAATGGAAAACCAATTGCTCTACTTCTCTCTTCCCTTAATATCTATCTAATATAGAAGTAACGCTGTGTTTTTGTCTTTCGCCCAAATAATATCACTCCAGTAGAGAGAGACGAACATAAATCCAGAAGAGAGAGAGGAGCACTCGGGTTTTTTAGTAAATGGGTAGGATCTTAATTGGATGGGTGGGTTTTATTTTATTTTACTCAAATATATCATGTCATATGTTTAGTTGTAAATGAAAATAAATGTCACCTTAATTAAAAAATACTCACATTATCAACATGTTAGTCACGTATATATAAAATTAATAGTGTCAGATGGAAGGACCAATGATGAATGATTTTGAAATGTTTGAAACCATTTCTGCGTGTTTTAAACGTTAGAGACCAAACATGCAATTTGGATAAACGTTAAGGACCAATAATATATTTAATCCAAAGAAAAACAATAATTGTAAAGCGAATGAATTGTTTATTGATTGGTCACCCACATTACGAATAGATAAGGTCATGGGACAAGACTTCCATGATTAAAATGGAAGTAACTTGTTCACATGTATAATATGAATCTCACATATACTATCATATAGTATATCCTTAAGTTATATATGTGATTATGCACCCCATATTTTTGCCTATGCTCTTTGGCATGATATACATGTAAAATTTAAGTCAAATTAATGTATTAATTTTTCAATATAAAATTAAGCTCTGCAAATATTGCATGCCAAAACTTGAGCAGGGCTCAAGTTAAAATGATTTCATTTGTCATGGACTCTCAAAGAGAGAAAGAATGAAGTATTGTATATTAACTAACATGTAAATACTGGCCAAGTGTCAAAAATTCAAATTATCAACATCAGTTGCCCTTAAATCAACAATAGCTTCTTTCAACTCATCATCAGATTCTCTAAGTCCCAACATTATAGAAGATTTTGTTATCATGCCCTCCTTGCTAATTTTCGCATGTTTTAAACTGACAAGCTTTGTTCATACCTGCATTTAGAAAGGGGAAAAAAAGACATACAAGAATCATAAATAGAATCAGCAAGCATAGGGGTTAAGCCAATCAGTCATGTACAACAACCCCTAAACTGGGTCCAGTTATGCATTATCCTTTTTTTTTCTTTTTTTCTTTTTTTTTCTTTTTATCGAATTTCCCAGCTGGTTCCTCACTTCTCTTTCTTGCTGTGGAGTCTTCCTTCTCACTCTCACTGTCATTGTTATTTAATTCTAGATACAATTTAACTACAAATCAATTTGTAACAATTTTATTACAATTCACTAGGTTATAACTCATAATACTATATTCACCATATATTTTTAGTCACATCAATTCACCGTGTGGATTTAACGGATATTTCCTCTCTCTTTCTTGATAAAGTGACAATTGATTTTATGTTTTTCTTCGTCTTTCGGCTCTCCGCATGATTCTTTTTCAGCTTCGTTGGGTCCCATTTGAATCATCTCTTTTGTATTTTTTCATCGTCTTTCAACGGCCATGCTCCATAAATGGGTATAACTGGTTAAGGTGACCATGGGAGTTAACAATTTTGTTGAAACTGTTAATTTAAACAAATTGTCCATTTAAGTTTACATGTATATACCTAGCATAGCATGGGGATAATTTTTTTTCTTCTTCTTATTAATCTTATATGAGTTATATCATATGTAACTCATTAAATCAAAGTGTATTCAACGTATATTTTCCTAAAAATAGAGAAGTTTATATAAATGATTAACCCTTACCAAAATCCAATATAAAATTAGGGCCTTTGATTAATTGATGCTATGGTACATGTTTAATTACAATTAATGATGATTGAATGTACTTAATTAATAGTACCCAAATGCCAGGCTCGTAAAATTATTAAATTTTGTGAGGTTTCAACTTTCATATGTTTGTTTCTTCTTTTTTAACCTTGACTTATATAAAGAGATGGTTTTTACAGTTTGTTCTTCCTAGTTAATTACACTTTTATCTCTTTTTGTCGTGTTGTAGATGACGCAATTACTGTTGTCCAGCCTCTTCTTCTTTTTTCTCCTCTATTTTTTTTTTTCCCTTGCGGTAAGAATCTTGGAAATTACTTGTCAGTAATAATTGAAAACAAAATCGGATGGGAAGGGTGTAGTGTGAGCTGTCGAAGAAATGACGTAACACTGATTTTGGACTGTGGACCCGATTGCAAGGACTAATTGTGACCCTTTGATCAACTGTGATTTGGATTTTGTTCCAAAACTTTTTTTCTATTGTTGAAGTATATTTTTTTTTTTTTATTAAAATAAAGTAGGGGAAGGATTCAAATCAAGAGCAAATACATCAGTCACACCAAATTGATTGAGCTTGTTGTGATTAGCACGTAATATAATTTCAATAACAATTTCTCATGTTAATAAGTTATGAAAAGACAAATTTATCAGGTTGCTCAAATTCCGTTACAAGTCACCTCTTCACCTAGTTCACATGATTCACGATTTCTTACATTTTCAAGATGAAGTGTGTATTTTTGTTCTTTCCTTTTCTCTTGGGGGTGGGGGGGACCATTTACTAATGTGATGTAAAATGAAGACCATCATTCCATAAAATTTCACCAAATATTTTATGAGAATTTTAATTATGGTTTGATTCTATTACAATTTAGTCCATAAATTTTGAATTTGTTACATTTGATCACTAATAATTTAGATTAAATAAATTATTAGAAATCCCTCCAAAATTAATAGATTTTACATCTTGGGGAAAAACAATTTACCCATTGTAGCTTGACTCAATCACATTGTTACAATTTATATATCTTTGGGTAGTATTGTACATGGCTGGAACTGGAACAACCCCTAAACAATTTATACAATTTTCACAGGCTGACTGCGTGAGAATGCACGTCCAAGTTATTATATTAACTCATTAATTATCAGAAGTTTCAGGCGGTAATGACCAAAAAGTGTATCTAGAATTTCTAACTAACATAGACATCCACACAGACATATACACACAAACAAGCACTTGCAAAAACTGAGAAATTAAGTTAAACCAAATTGACTTTCCAAAGTTTTTTGAGCTCTATAAATTCCAAACCTTTTATGTTTGATATACTAAATAATGTTTCAGTTTCTTATTCTTATGTACATTATTTGGAGTATATATTTAGTCATACAGTGTTATGTAATTTTTCATTTTTTCCGTGCATCGCATGGGTTTGCGATTAATTAATTAAGGACAGAGTTTGGCTATAAACTAGTTTGTAACCAGCTCACTACAACTCACTACGTGACAACTAATAAGATCATTCACATGTACTTTAGTCACATGATCTATTTAATGAGTCATGTGATTTCTTTAAATAATACATGTAGATGGTCTTATAAGTTGCCACATAGTGGGTTATAGCAAACGGACTACAAACCAGTTTGTAGCCAAACCTTGTCCATTAATTAATATTACAAAAGCATTATATTGGCAAATTAGTACATTAATTTGACTTAAATTTTACATGTATTTCATGCCAAAGAGCATATGAAAAAATAGGATTTGCGGTGCATAATCGAATATATAACTTAAAGATATACTAATTGTGAGATTCATATTATACGTGTGAACAAGTAATATGGGTGACCAATGAATGAATGAATCCTTTGAATTATTAGTAGGTAAATGCCAAATGGTGATGGGATTATATGATTGGGAAAATAGCTTTTAAAAAGGAACTTGCAACTTTTTCTTTTTTCTTTTTGACTTTTTGTCTTCTTTTCCTTGGCCTTTCTTCAACACAGTGGCTAGTGGGAGGTAGAATTATTGAGTTGATGAAGCGCCCTTCCTTCAATACCAATTATTAAATTATTAAATTCTACACTATGTTTCTTTTTGGAGCATTTTTTAAGTTGATTAAGCCTGCGTTTGATAAGATTATTATACATATATATATATATATATATATATATATATTTTATTATAAATAATATAATACATAATGGCCTAATGAATTATATATGATAAAATATAGTCTATTGTGAAAATAGTAGACAACATGGAGTGTGATATCATATTATTTCCCCCATCTCTATACCTTTACTGACACTTTCTCAATTTTTGTCTTCAATTCATCATCTGCGTTGTTCTTTGTCATTTAGGCATCCATTCCTTACTACTCTCCACTCATCTCCCATCACTCTCATTATCGATTCTCATTTAACATCCATTTCTTTAAGTGTGTGACTATCTTTGATTCTGCAGTCTAAATCGAGGAGCTGAAAAAAAGACTACTCCATTGACTAAATTAAAGTGAGTACGCCGTATACTTGTATTCAGTTATCCTTTGAATTAATTTTTGTTGTGTTTTTCAGCTAGTCATCATCTCTAATGTTGAGGATCTATAACCAATCCCAAAAATTTGATTTTTAGACTTGGTGGTTGTTGTTGTTGTTGAATGAATGGCTACTTACTTCTCCTTTTTATAATTCATTTTATTTTGATTATTCCTTTGATGCATGCAGCTCTTGTTGATGTTTTATTTCTGCGGCGAAAAAGAAAGGGAAAGAAAAGAGAAAAGGAAAAAAGAAAAAAAGAAAAGGAGGAATGAGTTTCACGTTTACTCTCATTAACCGAAGCGAACGTCCTTGCTCTGTGGTCTAAGTAGTTAAGGAAAAAAACTCAGTTCATTGATATTCGAGAGATAGGTACGTTGTCCAAGTTCCAACTTTAATTTGTTCTTCGTTTTGATTTTTCAAAAAATATTATGCATGTATTTTTTTTTGGTACTTCAAAAAGATTTTATTAAGAATAAAACTAGACAATACAAGAGTTACAAGACCCAACAACTGAATCCTGACTCAGGGATCTATAAAGAAAAAACAGAGCACTAAGAAGCAAGAAACAAAATATAGACAAAACTATATTGACCACAAGACTGAAGCAAAAATAAATAAAAATTATCAATAAAATATTGGCAAAAATATTGTTTTCGTTCTTAAACTATACCTAAAGTTCGTTTTTTGTCCATAAACTTTTAAAAGTTCTCTTTTCGTCTCTGAACTTTACAAAATTCCTATGTTTTATCCTTCTGTCAATCCACGTTAACTTTAATCTTATGTGTCTTAACAAAGTGCTGACTTGTTATTTGTTATTTATTTAATATTATTAAATCTGGCATGAATTTTTTTTGTTTTAAAAAAATAACAGACGTGGCACGAAATCATTGGGTCACGCATACTTTGCTTAAATTTACACCTAATTAATTCATTATGTAATAAATAAAATGAAAATCTCAAATCAACTTTCAACTAAATCTCATCTACGGTAGCCGCCACCAGCCAGAACCACCAGATTTCTTCAAAAACTCCCAATTTTCAGAATTTCATCCAGATTTCCCCCTCTATTCTCACAAGCCAAAACCAATCAATCTTGAATTTGTATTTTGAGCATGAACGTGTTGTGGGAGGTTATGAATTACTGTACATATTTGACAACAAGCCAAGAAGTGTTTGAGGACGAAAAGCTTCACATGGTTATCAATGACGCAAGTGAATAATATGTCGTGTATTAATCTTCCATAATTTGTTTTGTGATGTTGCAAATGTTATAGATCTCTTTACCTTCTGTTGTTGGGTTAAGGAGTACGCACTCTCAGGTTGCTACCTTTTCTTTTGTATGGAGTTGTAACTTCATGTTTTAGCTGTTTCCATGGACGGTCAAGTTTTCTAGCTCTGAGTGTCGGAGAGCAGAGTTTAAAAGAATCGTGCCGGCGATGAGAATAGAAGAGGAAATATTGTGAAAACTGGGGATTTTTGAAGATCTGAGGAGGGGGGATTGGGTGAGACTGAGGGTGATTGGTATTTTAAAACAAAGAATGAGTGGACCAATGATTTCGTGTCATGTGTGTTATTTTTTAAAAACAAAAAACAAAAATTCATGTTAGATTTAATAATGTTAAATAAATAACAAGTTAGCACTTCGTTAAGACA
>OU015761.1:73653049-73703980 GCA_907173295.1 Fagus sylvatica
ATTCAGCACTGCTGACCTTCACATACGTATGTTAGAACAACAAGGCGTACACATGAAAATCACTCTTGGCTTGATTAGTAATATCCTAAACGTGAACACAAAAGATAGATGTGTTAAAATGAAGTAAACAAAATCTACTTATCACAGGTCATATTATTTGGTGTTTGACTGGATGGGAAATGGAACTGGTTTGCTGTATCATTTTATTACTTGCACAATGCAAGATTATATAAAAAATCATATTTAAAGTGTAAATTTTTTTTAAATTACTAGGCGAAAGCAAATTGTGTAAGAGAATTTCAACCATATTTTTAAATTACATACCATTATACTTGAAGTTTAGTAGCACAAAACTTTAATTATTGGGGTTTTCTTTGAATTTGAAGTTCTTCCAATTAATTTGTCAATGATCAAGACATGTTTTCCATAAGAGAGAGAGAGAATTGAAGATAGAAATAGAAATATGCATATCTGCCAAAACAAGTTGGAACAGATTGGAATTTGAACCAAGATGGAACAATGGGGTTAAGTGTACTGGTTTAAAGGTTGGAACAAAATATTTTAGTCATTCTGACTGGAATGGAATGAAATCAACAATTATGATCCAAAATCTAGTTAACATTAAAACAACTTTACTTTTGTGGTTCATTAATTTGAACAGATTTTTCCTACAAATTAGTTTGGAGGACAATTTCTCCAACCCTTACATGGCAACTTATATGAGTATCCACATGTAGTTATAGTCACATAGCCTATTTAAAAATCACATGACTTGTTTATATGACTCATTAAATCATCTAAACAAGATGAGAGAGACAATTAAGCTGCTAATCTTGAAGGCTGTGATGGGAACAACAGTGTGAATTTGGATGTTACATGCAACCAGTGGTGCATGTTTAAGGCCATGCCTTTGACCAGCTTCTGCCATCTCCATATTCTCTCCAATTCCAAGAAGAAGCTCTACAAGGCTTGCACTTATGTTATCAAGAGGTATTTCCCAGCTCAATTTTTTACTTTTTATTTTATTTTTTATAATCTTTTGCTTAATACTTTAATGGGTATTTGAGAATTCACGAGAATGATTGGTGGCACTTATCTGTCTTGTTTGAAAATTTGATTTTGCTGAGTTCTTTAATGGGTAATTGGTAATTCTCATAGGAATTTATCTGTCTATGTTTGAAAATTTGGTTCATTTTGCTGAGTTCTTTAATGGGTAATTGGTAATTCTCATAGGAATTTTTACTTATAAAAAAAAATTCTCATAGGAATTTTCAATGGATTGTAATAGATGAGTATTTGTGTATGTCTGAGTGCATTTGGGTAATTCATAGTGGATGGAAATTTGTGGATTTATATTTGATTTTTGGGAGAATATATTAAATGCATATGAAAATTGATTTGGAAATTTGGTTTCTTTCTTCTTTACTGCCATGTAAATTGATTTGAAGATGGTAGTTCTCTTTGTTTTAAATTTTTTTTGTTAGAAAAAAAATCTAGATATTGAAGGTTTAAAGAAATATGAGAAATTAACCTGATGGCTCACCCCAAAAGATACCGAACAATTTGTTATCTCAGATTTTGAAAAGAAATTGTGAGCTCCTCAGCATGATTTAAGGAAAAATTCAGAGAACCATAATATTGGGTACCTAGAATTGCTTCTAAAAGTGAGTTCTTTCGAAGGGAAATCTCAATTGAGTAGTCAACACTTTTTTTGAGTAGACTTCATTGACAAAGTAAAAAAAAAACTAGAAAACTTATGTCTAAAACAGAGTTGTTTGGTTCATAGGAAGAGGGTATTAAGTAACCCTTTAGCTGATAGTCTTTGATTGTAATCTTTAGGAAGCTCTTCTCTTAGAGTTTTCCTCTTTCTATTTCAATAAATCCTTTATTACTTATATAAAAAAGTAACCCTTTAGCTGATACTAGGCTGGGGGGGGGGGGGGGGGGGGGGGGGGGTGACAGAATACCCGTTGTTTTGAAGGGCAGGAATTAAGCGGGGCAAAGATGAAGTTTTTAGTGCTGAAGTCTTTGTCAGAATGGACTACGTGGTCCTCTTTGTCCTCTATCACAGGGATTTTGGATTTTCTTGATTCATTGAGATCTCCTTATTCCTTTGTAGTAGCCCTTTCCCTTATTTTCTTTGTTCTTGATTGTTGTCTTCCCCATTGTACACAACCCGTGTTCTTGGGAAACTTTTTCACTCATTAATAACATTTTTATTTACCTATAAAAAATAAAAATAAAAATGTCATACTTGATACACTGAAACAAATATGAAACTACCAGCATATAATACTCAAGGTATGTCCTCTCTCTTTTATTCGTTTAAATTAATGCATTACAAGTGTCTTTTACAGCACTTTAAACTTTAAATTTAGGAAAATCAAATTCAGACCATAAATGATTTTGAGTCATCTGGACATTGAATGTGATACATGCCACCTAATGATATTTACATGCACCACCTACTGGGTGAATTCTCTCCCAGAATCTGAATGGATATCTGAAAAAGAGTTTTGAAAATCATTCAGTTCACATTTTAACATACTTTAAAGTGGTCTTTTGCTTCCACATTTTAACTAACATCTAAGTTAAGCCTTCCATGCAAGGTATTTGATTACTGAGATCTAAGTTAGATCTTGGTAATCAAAATCTAAGTGAGCACCAGGATTTTCCTAAACCAGGAATGTAGAAGATGACCTTATTAATTGACGAAATAATCTAACCATAACATTTTAAAGTTTGTGACTAAGTCTATTATGGGTATTACACCATATGCTGGTTCTCCAACTTCTTTGGCATTTTCGAGTTTGAGTAGCGAGATTGAATTCTCAACTGAGTTGTTAATTGATTCTTTTTTTCTTTTTCTCTATGTAATATCTAGTGCTCAGGCAGGACCTATAACATCCGGGAAGCCCATATTGAGATCCACTGTTCCTTCTGTGGTATCCACTTCTAAAAGGCTCAGAAGCATGTCATAAGGGCTTAACGTTTCCTCATCATGTTAGCTTGCTCCCAAGTTCCATGTCATAGTGGCAGAATATGTACGCCAAATTCAGGCCAAACGGAGAAGCACAAAAAGGGAAAATAGAAGAAAAAGTTGTGGTTAAGGAAGAAATTTCTGGCTGAGCCTCACGTCTGTTTATCCCCAGTGCACGAGTAATTCTTTAAATGATGGGAAACCACAGGTGAGATGTTTATCTGATCAAATTAAGAAACTTATGTTTTGACAGTGTAAGGTTCATCAATAGTACCTCAGTTTTTTCAAGTTTCTTGTTTGGTTAATATTTTTTTCTTAAGCTTGTTTGCCTTGTTTAAAAATTGAATTTACACCCCCCCCCACCCCCCACCCCTTTTTTTTTCTTTCACCACAACACTTTTTGATCATGTCCAATTGGTGTCAAGATTTTTTGCAGTTTTCCCAAAAATTTAAATGCACATATGATGCACATATGTACTAAAATTGGATATGTATTATAGAATCTTTCTTCATTTTGTAAAACAAGGAAGCTATGGATTATACAATGTGAAAGTAAGTTTCTTGGAAGAAGAATGTAAGAAGTGTAGAAATGGATGAAGAATGTAACTACTCATATGACTCAGGTTGAGAATCTAATGATTTTGCATCTTTGTTGTGAGGTGAAGTAGGATTAAAACTGGAAAAGAAAAAAGAGTATGAAGTTACCAAATGACACTCTCCGTAGGTGCAAATAGGCATGCAGTTTACTGAGGGTACCTTTCATTGTTTAATTAAGCTAGAAAGTCACTGCATCACTATGTTTTGCAGCTACCTTCATGATGTATTAGTCGAGCCACTGTCATGGCTTCCAGGTTGTAAGCACTGGTAAGCTGCAGGGCAGAAAGTAGATCGGAGAACAAGTGGTTTCTAGAGAGACTAGTGATTGATAACAAACAAAAAGTACAAGAGAACATGTTGGAAACTCCCGAGTGCTTCTGTCTGGGAGGCACAGGGGATTTAGAAGACATAAAATAATGCTTACAAAATTCTTTCTGAAATTGAAAGCCGCCATATCTGATGATGACCTTGCAAGAATTTTCCAGTTTTTAAACCATGCTTGAAACATTGCAAAGGAATTAATAAGCAGGTTAAGATGACATTACTTGGTTTTGTTTCTCTCTCTCTCTTTCTTTTTCCCGTGAATAGATAGAAATTTTATGTTCATTTTCGTGGTGGTGGTGGTGTTGTTAATTGATTTTTCATGCCGTGATGGACTAAGCTTTGTTTCCTTGCTGTGATATATCAGTTGATTTTTTTGCCTTTTGTTCTTTTCCCAGATAAAAGGCCATTCCTGAAAGTGAGATGGCATGCGTATTATGGTTCAGGGAGCAAACATTATAGCAAATGAGGCAGAGTTCAAAAAATGAATAATTTCTTCAGTTTTGTAGATATAATTTTGTATTTAGTACATCATTTCTGTTTGCTCTCTCAATTTTTTTAGTTAAATATAATCTCATTCTCTACTCTTATCTCATTGAGTTACCATATGTTGTAATTAGCACAAGATTCTCCTATGTACTCTTGCATATGATATGGAGAACCTTAATCAAATTTTGGGAGTGAAAAAGAAGTGGTAGCATGTATGGATCAGCTCATGCTAAAGAAATGAGTGTGCATGTAATTAATCCTTTTTTTTCTTTGCTCAATTGCATGTGATGAATCCATGTTCTAGTCTTCTGGCATGCTCTATAGTCTATACCTATGGTTACACATATATTTTGAGTCTTATATTCACGCCATCCTCCATGCACTCTAGCCGTAAAATCAAACAGTCCGAAACTCAGAAACCCCAAAGTCCATACCAATTCCACCTACCACTCTCTACACAAGTCCCGAATGAACATGCCCACCATACTTCTTTCTCTGTGCTTCTTTGCTATCTTTCAATTATCCAATCCTAGCCAATCTAAGATTGGACCATGTTATGAACCCAAATTTTTGTTAGTTGTTTCGAGAGAATCAAAATCTTCTAATTTGATAAATGGATTACTTCGAGGGAGTCCAGACCTCCTAACAAGCAAGACTTGATTTTACATATAAATATTCTAATTGCTTCTTACTAATAAATGATAAATATTCTAATTGATGCTTGTCATTAATAAACATAGGCCTTTTATACAAGACCTTACAGATGCCAAACTAGATAGAAAATATAAGTAAAACAAAGGAAAATATAAGTAAAACAAAAGGACAAACTCCTATAGCTTATCCTAGTTGAACTCTACCTATAATTTCTCGGTATAGCAAACATAAAACTTGAAAACGAAACCACAACCCATTGATTAATGTGCATGCGATAACGGCAGTCATTTATCTTCATAAATTTGTATACATATTTCATACTTTTCAGAACTTATTGAGGTGGTAATAAACCATGATGGATGAGTGAAAAAATGATGATAATGGTGTGTTCATATATCCACCGATTACAATTTTTACTATTTCAATAAATCATGAAAAAAGTTTTGAAATATATTATATCACTAGTGAATTGCTTTCTTTAAGACAAAATTTAGGTGCAGGAGGTGTTGTATTTTAGATTCCTTAATTATATTTAACTATGCAATGAGTTAGACATATAGTTGAATTGGGAAAAGATTTACACTTTTTGTGTTGCAAATGGGAATGTTTTAGCAAAAAAAAGTGTTGCAAATGGGAAACCTCTGTACCTTTGTCCTGATCTCTTTATTTGTAAGATTTATATTTGTTATATAAAATAAAAATAAAAATTCCAAGAGAAAACATTAAAATTCGATCTTTAATAGGCCCTTTGCTACAAATAGGGGATTCCGTTATCAGTACTCAATTATCGAAGTTGCTCAGCTGTTTTTAATTTTGTTTGGGTATTTGTTTGTTGTGGTTTGATTGACCGGGTCACGTTGTTACTTGTTAGCCTATTGTTTTGTGGGTTTGTGTTATTTGTTTTTTTTTTTTTTTGGCAAACTTTAGACTTCTTTTGAAAGACTAGTGGAATTTGTCACTATGTGTTTTGTGTTTGAATAAGTCTTGGACTACAGCCAATATGGTGATTGGTTGAAAATAAAAGGTAAGATCAGTGGTGGATCCTTTGATATTGATTGTTAACCACTCACAACTTTCCATTTCATTAAGACTTGATAAAAGAGACGTGACATGGAGTGGAGCACAAATTGTGACACAAAATATTTTTATTTCCTATTTGTGACATATAAAGGTTCAATGCTCGGAATAAAAATCTTCTATCTCATCATGTTCCATATTCCATATTTTGATATGTAGCTCACAGAGATGTTATGATAGGCATAGGCTGGCACCATGGCTGAATGCAGAGAATGAATGAGTGATTTCTAGGTCTTGATTGCCTGATTACAAAGAGCAAAGGTTCGTTTCTTTTGGAAACTATTTAATGTCCCTTTAATTTGTCTCTTGTATACTCTTATTTTTGCCAACATTTTGGGATATTAAGATTTTGTGCATTAGATATATGTATCATTTTTCAGGTCTCATAATTGTAAGACTCACACGTTGTGAGAGACGATACATATACCAGATACATGAAATAATTATTCGATATTCATTTTTTGTTTATTTTACTTTTCAGTCTTTTGGAGATATTTTGACGTGATTATCAGCTTCTATATTGAATGCTCTGATTCAACTTGATGTTTGCTAATTAATCCAGTTGTTCAAGCTTTATATATATAAAAAAAAAAAAAAAATGAAATGTTAAGAGCTGAGAAAAGCAAGAGAAAGAAAAAATTAATAATAGGGTTTCTCTTATTCTTGTTATCCCTCATTGTATTGAGTAATTGAAGATAATGGACGTAGAAATTTTGGGCATTACTGGGTTCAAAGTCCAAAAATTGTTAAAATTTACTCTTTACCAGTTTAAGAAATAAATTTGGTTGCTTGCTTACAAAGCAATCCAAAGAAGCTGATTGGAGTTTGACATTTCTACCTTATTTTATTTAATTTTTGCTAGGCTATTGGATGTAATTTATCCTCTGCAAGACTGTTGAATTGACCAAGAAACCTCACTATCCATAAATCCCAGATAAGTAGCAATGGTAGGTAACCAGAAATACAGGTATTATGAGCCATTGGAGGAAGTAGAGGAGGATCCTGAAGAGGAACCAAGTGAGGTGCTGGAGGAGCAATTTGAGGACCCTCCATGTGATTATGAACAAGAGGAACCGAGTGAGGAGGTGCTGGAGGAAAAATTTGAGGATCCTCCATGTGATTATGAACAAGAGGAACCGAGTGAGGAGGTGCTGGAGGGACAATTTGAGGACCCTCCATGTGATTATGAACAAGAGGAACCGAGTGAGGAGGTGCTGGAGGAACAATCTGAGGACCCTCCATGTGTTTCTGGACAAGAGGAAGGTAGTGGAAGTCCTGGAAAACGAATATGTAGTAGTAGATGGGAAAAAAGAGAGGATGATCAAACTAGTAAAAGAAGGAAAACCGAGTCGATTGGTGATGATTCACAATTACTTCAGCTGCCTGACTCCACGAAAGAGGTTGTTGTGGGATTGGATTCAGAGATTCAGGAGTTGGAAGCTGAACTTTTAGAGATAAACAGAAAGTTGCAAAGATCTGAGCTTCTTCATGATGAAAGGCCTGTGGAGGAAAGATCACCTTCTCCCGAACCTGTGTTCGATGACCTTGGTATCAGAATAAATACACGCCAAGCAAGGCTCCGTCTGAAACTTGTTAAAAGGCGTCAACATATCATTTCTAAGTTGATTCAGAAGAATCCCACTTCTAAACTTCCTTTGGAGTATATGTCAAAGCTTTCTAAGAAACTTTACATGCCTGTGAAACAATATCCTCACTATAATTTTGTTGGTCTTATAATTGGCCCTCGTGGTAATACTCAGAAGAGAATGGAGATGCAAACAGGAGCTATCATATGTGTAAAGGGTAAAGACATAACAAAAAAACCAGATGATGATGACTTACATGTCTATATAGAGGCAGACAATCAAACATCATTGGATGCAGCAGTTGGGATGGTTGAGAAACTACTTAATCCATTTGATAAGGGAATGATTGAGCATAAGAGGACACAGTTAGAGGAGCTTGCCACACTGAAGGGAAAATATATTTGCACAGTGTGTCATGAGCATGATCACCTGCATTATGCATGCCCTCAACTGCCATGTTTTTTTAAAATGGTTGATTGTGACAAATGTGGCAGCTACAGACATTCCACAGAAACTTGTCAGGTAATAGCAATGACTCCACAGATATGCAACTCTCAGCAGGGTTCTGGGTCCAGCCTTGGTTCAACTACAAGAACACAAGAGAGACCTAATAACAAACAAATTGACGTTACAAACCTCTATGTTGGCTACCTACCAGAAATTGTGGATGAAAATCGATTAATCGAGCTGTTCTCTCCGTTTGGTAAGATTACTAAGGCAAGAATTCTGAGGGATCGAAACTCAGGAATTAGTAGAGGCTTTGGCTTTGTCAAATTTGAAAATCAAACTGATGCAGCTGCAGCAATGGCACGTTTGAATGGGTACAGAATGGATGGACATAAGTTGGCAGTAAGGATAGCTGGGCTACTACCAGGAACCTTGTTGATGAGGCAGTTTTCAACATATGAAGGGCCTCCACCAGTTTGAGGGTGAGGGGGACAGAAGAATTGAATAGAATTCTTATGCCGTCTTTCTTATTGCCTATTACCTTTGTTATTTGCATAGGATTCTTGTGCAGTGGCTTACGATCTCAAATTGCCCCATCAGAATTGTCGACTGCTACTCTTATTGATTAAGATATGGTCGATGAGGACACCTCTCTTACCTTAATTTTCTGTTATATATGCATCTTGACTGCAGTAATTCTGTTGACTTCATCTGTGGTTTTTATTGCTGTAAAATGCAGAAAAGAAAAGAAGACTAATATTTGAAACTTATATATCTTGCATCTATAGTCTTGTTCCCCTGGTTGGGTCTTTTATGTGTTTTTGATTTTCCAGAACTAAACTCTTAAGAATAGCATGGACCATAGTTACCAGTGGCATTTTGTTTTCGTGGTTCCAAATTGCATCTATAAATCCTGTGATTAATATATATGTTTAATTTCTTTCCTTTCCTACCTAGTGGAGCATTCATATAAAAAAAAATACCTAGTGGAGCATTACAATATTTTGTGAGGGTGAACAAAACAAATGAAAGAAAAAGTGAAGGAAGAATTGACGGTTAAGGGTGTACTTTAGACTGTTGTTCCTAACAAAAAGTTTAAACGAAACATTTTGAGAGTTTAAGGTTTAACTACCTCTTTTATTTTAGATGCTAGATTTCCAATCACTGATTTTGTTCCCACTAGGTTCTCTGATTATTGAGTGGTTGTTGTATGCAAAATACAACGATTTTGGTGTCATCATTTTAAAGTTGCGCTCAAAGGCAGCCTGAAAAACACAGTGTGCAATTAAGAAAAATATGAACCAGTTGAAATGGTAGGGTGGAAGTACTAAAAGGGAGAGTGCATTAAACCAGCTTCTTATTACTGGCATATTCAACCAAAGAGAGAAATTGAAAAGCAAGCAGACCAGCATATAAGGGCACTCGTTAAAGCCTTGTCACTAGTAATATCAAGCAATGCTAATGGAGGAGGGTGAGCTGGTGAGGTGCTGGTACATAGCTCCTCAAAAGCAGACCTTCAACTATAAATTTTAGTGACAAACCCAAGAAACATACAAGATCGAAGGGATTAGGAGGAAAACTGTAATGTAAGTTAGCATGAGCTTAAGAAAATCCACTTGGTTTTACAGAAAAGAGAGCACCGTGTTCATGGTTTTTTATTAAATGTATCAGCATGTATACCCTGATAATTGGTGAGAAGTAGCAAATGGAGATCAATCAAGTTAAGGTCACAACGTTTTCACAATACTGCTTAGGTGGGAAATTGTAAATGGTACACAATAAAGTAGTGTAAGTGGGGGGTTCATGTGAAAACCAATAACAATTTATCACCTAAACAATATTGTGAAAATGTTGTGACTGCGTTAATGAATTGAAATCTTGTCTGTCTGGATACTACTAATTGTATAATCATGTTTACCCTAATAATTGCATGTTCTGTACAATACTTTTGCTCCTTGTTGGATACTACCAAATTTGAATGAGAATGAAGAGCTACATGTGTATGGCTTGATTCCTCGTTGCTAATGTGTCACTTCATTCTCTATCAAATTTCCCTGACACCCTTCTCTCGTATATCAATTAAAAAAAATTAAAAATTAAAAACTAAGATATATAAGATAAGTTGGTGCTAATGGCAAGGAAGTTATTATGACATAAAGGCAAGAATTTACTAGTTGTCTGAGTAGATTGTGTTACAGAATTGCAACTCAACCAGACGTTCCAAATTATATCTGTTCTGTATAACAATGCTGAATTTGATGAACTGTATCATGGACTCATGGTTTTCTTTAGAGCGTGCTAACTGCTTTTAACACTACATTCCAAATGACTTTTTTGATGAAGGCAACAATATGTGAGTAAACATGTTCTGTTAATCATTTCATCTTAGTTATATCATTTCTTACATCATTTTTGTATGCTTCCATATGGTAATATAATTGCAAACTGAAGTTTAAATAAGAAGGACCAATCAATTTCCTTGGGATGTAATAAATTGTTTATTGTCATTAGTATATTTTTAATTGAATTTGAGAATTTCTTGACTTATGGAGAGAGAAAAGGTATATACATATAAGGGTAGCTGCATGTGAATTATTAATTAGAAAATAAATATGATTCTTTATGGGTCACATAATTGCTGCACCTTATGAATTCTGAATTAATTTGATAAACTTTAGGACTTTCTGTATCAGATCCTTGGAATGATAAGTAATTTTTCTAATTTTGTCTCTCCACTAGGCTCGTACGTCAGCATATTTACCTGTGTTTCCTAAGTTGCATTATGATAAGTTTTGCTCCCTCAAGAGTGACTCACTGCCTAAATAACACTCACACACACACACACAGTAATTAGATCCTCAATTGCTCTTTTTGGTTCAATTTTCTATTTGTCCCCTTCTGCCATATAGTGCTGATTACATGTATATTATGGTCATCACCTTCCATAAATCTTGAAGGACATTGTTTACCTTTACCATGTGAATTTCTTTCTAGTTAAGAATTTTGGATAGTATCTTGCTTACCTTTACCACAATCGAAATACTTTTCTTTTGGTAATGCTTTCCTAGATTGATATCTTATTTTGGCGACTTCTAAGGCAACTAGCTTGCCTAACTGTTTGGTCTTCTTCTCCTTCCTACCACCTTTACCTTTCGGTTCAAGCTTAGAAGTAGAAGTTTGAGACATAATGACACTAGCCTTGGCTATTAGGATTTTTCCACTGCATAACTCATTTATTAATTCAAACAATGAATAAACATTTTATTCATTTAATATGAATTATTAATTGAGCCTGACAGAGATTGGATGATCATATCTTCTTGAGATTCTCAATCTCAAACATCCATTATTTCCAATTTATGAGATTACTTTCAAAAAATAATCTCGAATTGAATTTCTTTTAGCCACCATAGCAATCAAGAGGCTTCTCATTGTGTGTAGCCTAGCAGCACGATCTTATATACCAAAACTCTCTCTCAGACATGGCATGATGTTTGAGACTAGTGCTACTATTTGCATCCAATGCTTGTAGCACATTTGAGATAGACGCAAATATCAATATATTACTATTTTATAGGATTAATTCAAATGATCACATCATTGACTATCCACTTTAGATGCCTCATGTTTAGGAAAACCTAAAAACGACTAAGTCAACACCTATTTGTGTTTTTCAGCTGTGAGCACAATGTCCATTATTCATTCCAATCAATATAATTATTAAGTATTATCAATATGCATTAATTAACAATAGATAGCTAAAGGGTTAATTATTTGATAACAACATTAATTTTTTAAAATAAAACATTTTTAAAGACATTATAATTTTGCAAATAATCTACATATTATGGAACCCATAAACCATAATATAATAAATGCAACGACAACCTAATCCTTGTAGTTAGTATCCCTACAACTTATAGGCCTTCTATAAAAAAAGTTTCTCTGCGACTTAGGGTAAGACGACTGCCTCACCCTAGCCGCCAGTGGAATCCATTGTCCTTGTCTTTGTACAAGGTTGTCTGTCCCCTTCAGTAGTTCTATACTACAGGTAGGGTTTCGTTTGTCTTTGTTTTCTTATAGGGTCAACTTGGGAAGGAGGAGAGATTGTTTTCATAAGGAGGTGTAGTGGGGAATGATGGAGGATATGTCGGGGTTGTGGGAAAATTTTCATTTGAATGATAGGGAGGAGGTTCCTTTTGAGTTTGGTCTAGATGAAGAGATTGAGCAATTTTATTTAGCGGCTAGGTTCATGACTAGTCGAGTGCTCAACATTGAATCTGTGGTACGTACTTTCGAGCCGTTATGGCAGGCGGTACATGGATTCACGACTCGTGATATGGGCAACAACATATTGGTTTTTGCCTTTGAAGATGTGTCTGATTTGGAGAGAGTTCTGCAATCAGAACCAAGGTCGTACGATAAACATTTAGTCTCATTTCAACGTGTAGAGGCTAACACTTCTATTTCTGAAATGGATTGTCAGTGGGTCTCCTTTTGGGTGCAAATACACAATCATTCAGTGAGACGTATGAACCATGAAACTGCATTGGCACTGGGCGGTACTCTGGGGGTGGTTGAGAAGGTGGTGGAAAGTGAGGAGGAAAGGGGTCGCGAGGGCTGCATGAGAGTCCGTGTTAAGGTGGATAACTCAAAACCCTTATGTCGTGGGAGGAAAGCTCGGTTGTTGGCCGGGAAAGAGACATGGATCTCGTTCAAATACGAGCGCCTTCCAAATTTCTGCTACTGGTGTGGTTTACTCACACATGGTGATAGAGATTGTGAGAAATGGTTACGAAGTAAGGGCTCCCTATGAAGGGAGGATCAACAATATGGAGCTTGGCTTCGAGCTTCTGTGGAAAGACCAATACAACGAGTGGAGGTCAAGGTGATAGGGCAGTCGGATGTTCCTCGATGGGGGAAATAACATTAGAACAATGAAGAGAGCGGTGGTCAAACCTCTACACACGGCGGTAGCAGGAGCCCTAAGGTGGTGAAGCCATTTATGGACTTTACACAACTTAAGGAAAATCTCCTTAATCCTCTCGGGGATGATTCCGTTACAGTTGTTAATGTGGAGCAAACCTTGCCCACAAATTGTGTAGCACCCATACCTTCCTCTGGCCCAAATACAGCTGTAAATCACGTGGAGAGTACCTTGCACTCATGTGCAGAATCTCTACCTGATTTTTTGCAACAGCATGATGTGGGAAAGAAAGTTGACAAGACCAATCACAGTGCTATCCTCCAAGATATTTCGGGATCCATTGGGAAAGGCAAAACTAGTCAACCACGCAAGAAGAAAAGCATGGGTGGTCCCAAAAACATCCCAAGTGGCAAGGAAAATATGCTTAACAACACGTGCAACTTCCAAAACATCTCAAATGGTAAGGAAAATACCCCTACCAACACATGTGATCTTAGTGGCTTGCATGAAGTGACAATTCAAGTAGAGTCTCGGGGTTCTTGGAAACGTGTACTTCGAGATAAGGTCTTATCAAAAGAGACAATTGAGTGCTCTTAATTATCCGGGGTGAATCAAATAAAAAAATTATCAGGGGTGAAAAGGAGTGGAGTTTTATCTGATGGGGATTCAAACTATTCGGGTTGGTAGAAGAAAGTGCGAGGGGATGAAGGGAATCAAACTACAACGTTGGATGGGGACGAGGCGGAGGCTGTGGTACAGCCCCGCTGTACCCAATGAATCTATTAAGTTGGAACTGCCGGGGGCTTGGGAACCTCCCGACAGTTCTGGTACTTCACAATCTAGTGAAGTCTGAAGGGCCCACGGTTTTGTTTCTAATGGAAACAAAACTAGACGTTTGTGGTATGGAATCAATTCGAGTCAAGCTGGGTTTCAAGTTTTGCTTCTCAGTATCTTGCTTAGGAAGGAGTGGGGGTTTGGCTCTCTTGTGGAATGACCCCGCTCAAATTACAATTCAGAATTTCTCACAGAATCATGTTGATTCTCATGTTCAGTTGGTGGATGGAGCTAAATGGCGGTTCACAGGGTTCTATGGCCTGAGGGTCATAGGAAATGGGAATCTTGGGTTCTTATGGATAAGCTTCACAGTCTTAATAATGCTCCATGGTTGTGCATGGGGGATTTTAATGAAATTTTGTCATTATTGGAACGGTTTGGTGAGGTCTTGGGCTCCACGAGGCGGATGCAAGACTTCGGTGATGTGGTTAATCGGTGTGGATTGATTGACTTGGGATTTAGAGGAATCCCATTCACTTGGGAGAATAGGAGAGACAGTGAAGTTCTAATCCAAAAGAGACTGGACTGTGCCTTGGCAAATGCTGCATGGTTAGATTGCTTTAATCTTTGTTCAGTATCTCATGTGGTTTGTTCATATTCAGATCATGTACCCCTTCTCCTCCACATGGATGCCAGCATCAGGTACTGCCAACCAAAAAGAAGACCTCGTAAATTTGAAGAGAAGTGGTCTTTTCATCCTAAATGTGAAGCCATCATACAGGATGTGTGGTCTCGTGAGGAAGCAATTGGAAGTCCAATGTTTATCCTCTGTGAAAAAATCAAACACTGCCGAGAAGCTTTATATAGGTGGTACAAGGATGTTTCAGGTGAATTCCAAAGTAAGATAAAGGTACACACAGCTTCTCTTACTTCACTCATCAGTTCTAATATTAGAGGACAAAATAATTCCGCTATAGCTTCTCTTAAAGCTGAAATTAATCAGCTACTATTGAGGGAGGAGTTGCATTGGCATCAACGGTCATGGATGACGTGGTTAGCTGCAGGAGACAGTAATACTAAGTTTTTTCACAGCCAAGCATAGCAAAGGCGCAGAACAAATTGTCTTTCGGGGCTTTGGAATTCGGATAACGTGTGGTGTACTGATGAAAATCAAATTGAGGATATTGCAGTCTCCTATTTTGATGATATTTTCCACACATCAACTCCTATGAATCTGGAGGATACTCTCACTACTGTAAATAGCAGAGTCACTTCGGAAGCTAATCAGCGTCTCCTCCAACCTTTCACAACTGATGAAGTCCGAATGGCTTTGTTCCAAATGCACCCCTCAAAGGCTCCAGGGCCCGATGGTATGTCAAGTTTCTTTTTTCAAAAGTATTGGAATATTGTTGGGGCTAATGTTACTGCAGCAGTTCTTTCAGTCTTCAACTCTGGGAAGATTTTACGCAAAATAAATCTTACCCATATTTCTCTAATCCCGAAGAAGAAAAATCTTGAAAGAATGAGTGAGTATAGACCCATCAGTCTGTGTAATGTGGTTTACAAGATCATATCGAAGGTTTTGGCTAACAGATTGAAAGTGGTCCTCCCTTGTATTATTTCGGATTCCCTGAGTGCCTTTGTTCCTGGGAGATTAATTACGGATAATGTCTCAGTAGCTTTTGAATTTATCCACAAGATGAAGGCGAAGCGAAAAGGAAAAAAGGGAGAGATGGCACTCAAGCTGGATATAAGCAAGGCTTATGATAGAGTTGAATGGGCTTTTGTTGAGGGTATTATGCGAAAGTTGGGTTTTGCAAAAAGATGGATTTCACTCTTAATGGAGTGTATATGTACAGTCCAATATTCAGTCCTCATTGATGGAGTTCTGAAAGGATACATCAACCCGACTCGAGGCATTTGTCAAGGAGATCCTCTGTCTCCCTATGTGTTTCTCCTTTGTGTCGAAGGACTCTCTGCTCTTTTCCAGCAAGCTAGTGCCTTGGGACATCTCAAAGGGATTCAATGGTGTCGTGGTGGCCCTTGGGTGTCGCATTTATTTTTTGCTGATGACAGCTTATTATTTAGGCAAGCTAATATTTTTGAATGCAAGAAAATTTTGGAAATCTTGAATCTCTATGAAGGTAGCTCTGGCCAAAAAATTAACAGGGAGAAGATAGCCATTTATTTTAGTTCCAATACTTCTCAAGTCACTCGCCAGCTAATCCTAGAGTTTTGGAGCTCTTAGGGAGCCAGTCATTTTGATAAATATCTAGGTCTCCCTGCTATGATTGGCAGATCAAAGAAATCCATTTTTAATGGTCTAAAAGAGCGGATTGTTCAATGTCTTCAGGGGTGGAACGAGAGATTTTTATCAAAAGCAGGGCGGGAGGTCTTAATCAAAGCTGTCGCCCAAGCTATCCCTACATATGCTATGAATTGTTTCCGTCTTCCAAAAGCTTGGGGTGAAGAAGTAAATGGTCTCATTGCTCGTTACTGGTGGGGACAGAAAAAAGATGAACGTAAACTGCATTGGATCAAATGGGATAAGTTGTGCATGGCCAAAGCTGAGGGTGGGTTGGGTTTCAGAAATTTGCATTCTTTCAATACTGCTCTCCTTGCAAAATAGTGTTGGCGGCTTATACATAATCCTCAGTCTCTGTTCTATAGAGTGTTTAAGGACTCGCTATTTCCCTTCATGTTCTTTCACTGATGCTCAAATGGGGTCAAATCCATCATTCTTATGGCAAAGTATTCTATCAGGCAGGGAAGTTCTGAACAAAGGTCTAAGATGCATCATGAGGAGGGCCAGCTATCTCGGCCACTTTGGAATGAAACAAAGACTGGGGTTTTTTCAGTGAAATCTACCTATGAGATGCTGGAGAGAGAGCGTAGCAGATCGATTATAGAGGAGTGCTCTTATTCAGTACAGCTTAGATGGTTGTGGAGGAAAACTTGAAAGCTGGCTATTTTAGGGAAAATCAAACATTTTCTCTGGAGAGCATATTATGAGACTCTCCCTACAAACCATCAACTTCATAGACGGAAGATTCGACGTAGCTTGCTATGCTTTGTCTGTGATCAAAAAGAAGAAACTACTTACCACACTCTTTGGTAGTGCCCCCTAGCTAGAAATATGTGGGCTTTGATCCATGGTCGGATGCAAAAGCTCTCGAACCAGGATGGGGAGTTCTCCAGACTTATGCAATGGATTTTTAAAGAATTCCACAAGGAAGAGGTGGAAGATTGGGCTGTCACTGCTTGGTCCATATGGAATGCTTGTAATCGCTTTGTTCATGAAGACTGTCAAGTACCTCCTCAAACCATTAGAGCAAACGCTTTGGCTCTTCGTTCTGAGTTCAATCGAGCACGACTCTCCTTCCAGCATTAATGCACAAGGTTTTGCCCTTACCATGTCATGGTTAGCTGGTTCTTAAGCTTTGCTGTTTCTTTTGTATTGTTTGTTATGTTTATGTGTTGGTTCACATGTTATCTGCTAGTGAAGACGGTTTAAACCGTTCCTAGTTTGATGCGAGGCTCCCGTTGTTGGGGGTCCTCTTTTACGCTTGTAAGCTTTTCTGGTTTTCTTAATAAAGTTTCTCTATCTTCAAATAAAATAAAATAAAAGTATCCCTACAACTTAAAAGCGAGGTAATACCATTAACGTGATTAAGTGAGAACTATTCTCAATAATTAATGCTATCTTGATAACTCTTATCAAACAAAAATTAATTTACCGTTCTTTCCTTAGTCTCTAAGTGATAATGCCAAGAACTCCGGCAGGGAGGATAACATTAAGACTTAGTTAAGTGTACACCATTGTTAGATAACATGCAATTCACCAATCACTCCACGGCAGCGTGGTCGTGTTGATGTAATTACATGTCACCTATCCTAAGGAGATTCATTCTTGTAATTCCGTAAAGTAAACACCCTCCAGCAGGGAACAAGGCTCTATGACCAAGATAAGATGTTTACCCCACATTACTATGAAGCTAACAATAAAGACTGTGAAATTCAACCATTAAATCTCTCTCCCACTTGATATTTTGAACAAACTGGTTTATTTTAATCATTGTGATCTTATCACCATGATGACCTTACACATCTAATGTGTACCATTGTCTAAACTCAATGTGATCCACTAAGTAACTCCACAGTGGTGTGGTCGTTCTCAATGTAATCATTTTTCAAGTAGTTTAACCTTCTATATAATTCTATAAAGCAAACACCCTCCATCAGGGAACAAGGCTCTAAGACCAAGATAAGATGTTTACCTTACATTACTATAAACTGACAATGGAGGTCACAAAATTTAACTCTTGAATCTTTCTCCCACTTTGTTATTGGGTTTTCTTAAAAAAAAAAAAATTGTTATTGTTCTCTCATCACAATTAATTTTATTAATGTGATCTCATCACAGTCTTGAAATTTTTATTGTGAATCTTTAATTAGAAAATGAGTACTTCCCAATCCCAGGGATAATCATGTCATTGCAAAACGTAAACATATTGTCTCCACTTATCAAATTAAATCATTCAAAGAAAATATATCATACATTGAATACATGTGCATACATTAATACAATATTATTATATATATATATAAATATATATATAATATATATATATATATATATATATATATATATATATATATATATATATATATATTTAAGATTTAAGACAACACATTCAACGTGTAACACTAATTGTAATTCAAAATTTGAATTTTCAAAACTCCTAAACCATTTAGGATTTTTGAATTTTAATTAAAGTAGAAGTCAAGTAGGAGTCATACTTCCGCTCAATCTCTTTATTGATTTGGATTAAGAGTTTCTAAACTCTTTAGAACTTTTAATATAAATCTAATTACTAGTCCCAATCAAATTAGGACTTTAAGTTTACATAGAATCCTAATCACATTAGAATTATTTTCTTACGGTAAACCTTCAAAATAAACTAGGATTTCAAAATTTAATTATTTTAATTAATTGAAAACAAAATTTTCAATTAATTAAACAAGAATTAAAATCAAAATTAAAATCAAGTTCACGTTCAAGAACAAGAACATGTTCTTAATAAAAATCAAGCAATCACATACTCTTAAGATCAAACATCAATAACATCATAACAATTCTTTACATCATGTTATTATGCTTTATTCTTTAATTAATATATACAATCATGTATAATATATATTCCTATCATATTTTACAGCAAAGAGAAATATCAAACATAAATTTCTTTTACTCCATTAACATCAAGAAAACACTTTTTCTTTATTTTTCAGATTTATGCGAACATACTAGGTTATGAAAATCCAGCTCTGATACCAATTGTTGGTTTTATATATTCTAAATATGTAATACTCATCATACAGTATATGTAAAAACATGCATCACATACATAGAAGCGGAAAATTATATGGATTTATTCATACATGGCATGTTATACATGAAATTAGTAAATTTGAAAAACTTTAATCATAGGAAACATACCTTTGTAGATTTCCAAATTTTATACCTTGATGTCTTCCTTTGATTCTCGAAGAAAACTTGAATCTTCCTTATTTCTTTGAATGTCTTCACTCCAATGACTATCTTGATGGTCAAGAGTGTGGACTCTTACTTGTAGAGAATACAATATGAGATTTACAGCAACGTAGAGAGAAAATTATTTTTCTCTCTTTCTATTGTGTTGGTTGAATTGTTTATTTTTCTCTATCTCACGTACGTCTAACGTATCAAGTTCTGACCAACCCTTTAGGGGTTTTTCTTATATAGCTTGGAGTGGGACCAAAAGGAAAATAAAGCCCTAACTCCAATGTGCCTAGGACTTCTTGTTATCACATAACTAGCCCATAGGTTACCATTAATTATATTTTATTCCACTAAAAGAATATAATTGTACTCTAGGATTTCATTTAATTACACATGGCATCCTTAACTTATTCTAATTACATTTAAACCCCTCCATTAAATCATCTGTAGTGATATAAAGTCATTAAATAAAACTGTCACTTTAAAGTCACTACATCTTATTCCTTGAGTCCCTAATTTAATATTTTGATTATTCTTATATTCATATGGAATCAAATTCCTTAGAATATAATTTTAAGAACTCTTTACTAAAATAGATGATCATTTTTCTGAATAATCAATTCCCATTAAATTTATCTCAAAGGGATGTTTTTGTCTCTAAAAGAGATTATGGATTCTTTCTTGAGTAATAGTGTTCTCACAATGTTATATGTGATCACCCAATGTATTGAGATCTATTTGACCATATAAGATCGCACCCTTTAATACATCAAAGCAATCTTCACTTTACATTTGATTTCACCATTCTCTCAGGATTTAGGGTTAATGACTTATATAGTTTGTGAGTTAATTAATTCAATTGATAGTAGTTTGTAGAATAATTACTCACGGTGGTCCAGTTCAATGTATTCCAAATACATCAACATATTAATAAGAAGTCACCACTTCCATGATCAAGATAAATCATCATAATTAATATGTTAAATCCTCAATAGATGAAACACCCAATTTCATCAAAGACTATGAACCTAGATTTATGAGTTTACAAGGATTTGTAATTTATATCTTCTGTATGTAAATCATATTTACATACCTTAATCACATTCAATGCAAGTCATGGACTTTACATAATGTCAAATATTTTTATATTTATTCTCTTAAAATAAAACTCTTTTATTATATAAAGTTGTTACACAAATTGGATTTTAGGGCATAAATCCCAACAAAAATGATCATCGCACGCAGAAGAAGTATAAGCAATCTTCGTGCACAACGAACATAACTAGTGTCTCTTTCTTTCTCTTTATGCAAATGAGACTCTCAAAATTGTAGGAAATAACTAACTCAAAGCAACTTCAAAAGGTAACTTAAAAAGTAACTATTTAAAATGAATGAGGAGACACTCTATTTATAGATAAAGTCACATCTGTTTGGAAAAGGTGCGAGATGAATAATCGCAACTGTTTAGAAAAGACAGCACTTTGGAGGAAAATAATGTATTAATAAATACATAAATTGGATGGACTGGATCTAACCTACATGGATCCACTTGACCCAATTTTAGGAGGACAATTTCTCATGCACTCCTAACCATTTTTCCAACAGCATTCATTAAGACCTCAGTCCCACACCTATAAACAATTTCCATATTTTCGAATTACATTCGGACTTGATCGTTCATGATAGAGGTATGTGGACAGTTTTTTCTAAGTCTTGGTCCCGCACCTACACTCATATTCCAAAATCCACATCCATATTCACACATTCCATGATTTTGAGATGCAAACAATCAGTTTGTTCACATGACATCCTTCTATTTGCAAACATTCTTAAAATAAAGTATTGACTCAGTTGTTTTCATTTATAGGTATGCTGACCTCAACATGTTTTCAGGACTTGTTTAAAGTAGGGTGGCCCATTTGTTTGTGCGCAATCATGTTACACTGGGGGCATTGGCCCAAAATTATTTTTGTAGACAATATTTAACTTGTTTGTAAAAGAACTATTCTTGTTTTTGCAGGAGAGTAAATGCCTACCCACTACCTGGACAAGACACCTAATGATCCTTGGTTCTTGTAAGGAGATTTAAAGAGAACAGTAACTCTGGAATCATAGATAACATAAAACCTTTCCCAAGAAAATTTAATTGGGTTGTTTAAAACAACATAAATTTATCCTGACTGACTTTTCAGGTCGTTATTTACAACGTAAAATCAATACTACAAAGTTAACAAAGTTTTTTTTTTTTTTTTTTTTCTTAGTTTTTTCCTTACAACATAAAATCGTTTTCGGTATACCCACTTTTTTAGGATGTTGAAACCAATGTTGTCAATATTGTACCGTACCGATTGGTATGACCGGTATTTGTCATACCGATCAATGAACCGGTACAGAAACACTCCCTAAAACGTACTGGTCAAAATTCTAATCAATACTGGACAATACCGGATGTATCAGCGAATATCGGTTGTTCCAGGCGAAAAATGAAAACCGGCCGGTTCAAAAAAGAAAAAAGAAAAACCAACACCAGATTTGAAGATAACCTTCCTTGTTGGTCGTCGTCCTTTTTTTTTTGATAAGTTGTTGGTCGTCGTCCTTGTTCTTTATGTTTCTTTCCTTTTGTATGTTTTTCTTTTTTGCCTTTTTTATGTGGTATGGTTTGTTCTTTTTTCTCTTTTCTTTTGTGTATATATATATATATTTGTGATCTTTTATGTGGCCTTTAGTCCCTCCACCTGTTGCCTTTTTGAATTTCAATGAGCCATTATCTACCACAGTGCCACTACCAGCCCACATGTGATAATGTGATATATATTTTGTGTGATTTATTTAATTACTATTTATTTGTTAAACACTTATTTATTTACTACATAGGTACATAAGTTGTATATTATTATTATTGGGCCGAAATTAAGAAAGAGATTTACAAATTAGGTTAAATATAAACATTAAAAAAAAAAAAGAAATATATATATATATATATAGGGCAATATATATATATATATTATATATATATCTATATATATATAGAGAGAGAGAGAGCAGTAACCCAAAACAATACATCGGTATTGATCGGTACCGAAATATATCGTACCCTTGGCCAAACCGAAACGACGGTACGATATTGACAACTTTGGTTGGAACACCACTTTGAAGATCCACACGTTGTCCAGAAACTTGATGTCTATGTTTATGTGTATCGTTTTAAAGTTTCCCCACATATATGTATATATAAACATATGTGTATGGTTATGTCTATGTCCCCAATATATCGACATCACCCCCACAGATCAAGCCACCCTTCAATCCAACCAACAAACGTTAATACCCTTGTGGTGAAACCCATACGCTGCATTATGAGCTATAAGGATCCCAATTATAAATACCTTATTATAAGAAAAAGTTTTAAAAAAGAAAATAGAGCATAAAAAAATGTCTATGACTCAAAGAAGTTTACGAGTCTTGAGAATGACAGGCTGAACAATATATTTAATAGAGAGGCTACCGATCCCCCGAATCTCCTGTATTGTAAGGGTATACTTCAATATTAATCATCGAAGGGATGTTGATTGCAAGGGTATAATTGGACATTTATTACCCAAGGGGTAGTCAACATCCCTTGGGAAGACTGAGATAAAATCTAGTTGCTTCCATATTTTCATGGTATTCATGAAAGTCTAGAATTTATTCAAAAGTATATTCCCAACAGCTGTTTCAAACATTTCTTAATAAAAGAAAGTAAAAGAAATTTTTTTTTTTTTTTTAAATGGTTAAACTTGAAAAAAAAAAAAAAAAAAAAAAAAATTTGAAACTAATTATATTTCAAGCAAATAACAAATAAGCCTATTTACCTTAATAAAAGCAAAGTTTCTTCGATATTACCTAAACAGTAAACAAGAAGAAGATTTAAATATAAATAACAATAAAAGCCTAATTTGAAATGAAAAAAAAAAAAAAAAAAAAAAGACGTTCACTCGTACTTTGAATTATAAGACAACCATTTGATTGAAGATTTTTTTTTTTTTAATTATTCTTTCTTTACTAAAAACCACGTTGAAAAGTTGCTCACGTTGTCCACAAATATGGTGTCTATGTTTATGTGTATCTATTTTTCCTTATATATATATGTATATATAAACATATGCCTATGGTTATGTTTATGTCTCAAATATATCGACACCTCCCCCACAGATCAAGCCACCCTTCAATCCTAAGACAAACGCTAGAATGTTAGACAAGAAATAATATACTTGGAATATCAAATTTTTACATACATTTCAAAACTATAAAATTAAGACTAAAGTTCACTTTTGTCCCTTAACTTAAATGGTGTTTTCATTTTGGCCCCTTAATTTCAAAAATTTTCATTTGAGTCTTATAAGTCTATTTAACTGTTAAATGTGTCATTTCTTTAATATCAATTAGAGTCTCTTCCGTTAAGTGCCTAGTTGGACATTTTTAATACTGACCAAACATTGTATGTGGCTTTCTTTGACACATTAGCACAAGCAAAAAAAAAAGAAAAAAAGTACACATTAAAACTACACCGTTTCACTAATTTAAACTTATTCTTAGATCACAAAAATGGTGCCGTTTCTAGCTCAATCCAATTTTAAGCAGTTCTGCTTCAAAATTCCACAAGAATAAGGAATATTCAAAGCTTTGATTTTTTATAAAAAATTTCCGACTTTTCCTTTGCACCGAAACACAGTTTGAAAAATAATTCTCGCGTGCTTTTGATTTCAGGTCTGGATTTTTACGCCTTTCCTTATTAATATTAGACAAAAGTTTCAACCTTTTTTCTTTTTGTCTCTCTTGCACAATCCTAGCCTTGCCTTTTGTACGGATTTTTCAATGAACGAAAATGAAGAAGAAGAAAGTGAAAGTGTACCTATTTTTTTATTTTTTGTTCTTCAATTCGCTCCAGAAATTGAATTGAAACCTAGGATTTCAAAATTTTGAAGGTCCAACGCCATAGAAACAGTAATATGACAGAGTGCATTGAAGGGTAGTATTACAGGTTGAGAACTATCAAGAGGCAGCGACTTGTAAGCTTTGGAAACGCCGCCACTTTGAGTCTAAGAAGCATTTTAATTTGATCCGATTAAATGAGGTACACCAATTTCAGCACGGGATCTGATCTCTTTGATGTTCTGATACTCGGTGGAAATTTGGAAAAGGAAAAGGCAAAGGTAAAGTTGAAAAAGAAAGGTGAAACCATGATCTGATCTTTTCATAATAATACAAAGCATGAGTAAGCAAAGGTAGTATTATGTGTGTATTTATTAATAAAAATTCATAGTGCATTTTTTAAATAATTATTTTACATAAATATGAAATAAAATATTGGCTTGGTCTTTTAACATCAGTTGTTCTTGGTTGTTCTTTGTGTGGATGAGTAAGCAAAATGAGACCTTGAATCCCAACCCTAAACCATCACAAAATAACTCAAATCTTAGAGCTCTATGGACACCAAAACAGATTACAATCTTTTGTGAAGCTTGTGTGGATGAGGTATTCAAGGGTAATCGACCCACTACCCACTTTAATAAACTAGGTTGGAGGAATATAGAAGCGAATTTTAAGAAGAATACTGGTAAGGATTATCCAAGGATAAAATTTAAGCATAAATGGGATACATTGAAGAAAGATTGGGTAGCTTGGAACAAGTTGAAGAGGATCCCTATCCCTCTTTCTCTGATCCGACAACCAACGGTGGAGACATTCAGCCACTCAGACCCCTTCGACGAGTCGAAAGTATTGCTTTTAGAGGGGTTCAGCGATCTGGGATCCTCGGATGACAACAATCTAGGCTCAGAAGGTGATGAAGACGAGGAGGATGATGTCTCGGTGGTTTGGGCCGATCCGGAGAATGGTAGTATTACGGGTTGAGATCTATCAAGAGGCAGCGACTTGTAAGCTTTGGAAACGCTGCCACTTTGAGTCTAAGAAGCATTTTAATTTGATCCGATTAAATGAGGTACACCAATTTCAGCACGGGATCTGATCTCTTTAATGTTTTGATACTCGGTGGAAATTTGGAAAAGGCAAAGGTAAAGTTGAAAAAGAAAGGTGAAACCATGATCTGATCTAATAGGCGTGTTCTGATTATAGTGTGAAACAGCACCATTTTTGTGAAATGAGAATAATAAATTAGTTTGAAACATGTAGTTCAATGTCTATTTTAATTTTTAATTTTTTATTTTGCTTGTGCTGACCTGTCAAAGAGAGCCACATAAAATTCATGGTCAACATTAAAATTATCCAGTTAAGCACTTAATGGAGGGGCCTCTAAGAGTGGGTTTGGCCCCACGTTTTTCAACCAAATAACATGCTTTTTTAGCTCAAAATGTGAAAATATAACTGTTTGGTCCCACGTTATCTAAACAGACATTTTTGAGAACGCACGTTTTAAAACTGAAGCTTAGGTGCTGTGATTTCAAATAGGCACTTTAATTAAAAAAAATTGAGGTTTGCGGAACGCACATTTGAGAAAACTTCCGCATTTTATAAAGGGTGATTTACCACAAATACCCTCACCAAAGGTTGAAAATACCCAAGTATAAAAGCTGAATATGTCTTCTCGTCGCTTCACCTCTGCTTCAATACGTTTGCCAAAGAGAAACTCTGCTTCGCCTTCTGCTTGCTACCGGTTGTCTTCTCGTCGCTTTCACACTCCAAATCTCTAGTACGTGTCTCACTTGGTCTTCATCATCATCTTCTGATAAACATATATCAATAATCTTTTTCATATTTTGTTGTGAATGTCTGATTCATTGTGGCTTTCATTAATGGTTTTTTATGGCTTTCATTAAGGGGTTTCTTTTGGGTAGTTTATTTATTAGCTTTTCTATTGATATGATTGTCTCTGTTTTTAAATTTTATAGATTAGGGTTTGTCATTCAATTGAATTGTGGGTTTTTCATCTTCTTATTGGATTTGAACTAAATTTGAGATTACATACCTTTGTCTTATCATCTCCTCTAATTTTATACTGTAGCTTCTCCAGTACATTTACATTTTGAGAAGATATGGTTTGGCTTAACTAATAACTAAGATAGCGCTTTCACTTTGAATTAAGATTTGATACTCAATTTAGCTCTAATCATGTTGCAAACTTAGTGTGCCACATTTTTAAAATTTGGAAGCATGAGGTCAAGTGCAATCTGAGATCAACCTTATTTATTTGGGATTAACGATTTATTAAATTGAGTTGAGCATATCAAGATATGTGAGTCAATCTTTGGAAGGAACAAGAACATCTTATTTCTTTTCTACTTTAGCCACTTCCACTAAATTTTCATGACTTTAATTTTGCACATCATTTTCTGTGTTTTTGTTACCAATTTCACTTGGATTGTCATTTTTTCTTTACTTCAGAGAACTGATTTATATTGGACTTTCTCTGCATATGCAACCAAGTTTATCTGCTTCCACAACTTGAAACCATATGCAAATTGATTTAACAGTAAAAAATTCCATTTTCCATGTAGTGTAAGATTAGTGCTGCTAATGAGAAAGTTGTTGAGCTTTTTATTCATGAAAAATATGTATTCTGTTTCTTGATTTTCGCTGGATCCAAAAGTCTCCTGTCAAAAATTGGATCCAAAACTAAGAGCTACTCAGTTTATTGCAAATCTTAGGCAGTTTAGTGAGTCCCCTAGAAAAGGCTTGATTCTGTTCTCATGTACTTGAGTAATGGGATTCTATGTCCTTTCCAAGACAGTACTAGAAAACTTGAGCATAGTTAACTCCCTTTCCTACAAAATTCGGGGAGGAAGCACATTACAGTAGAGGCCAAACTGGTAGGCCTTGAACTAATTTACCATGGAAAATTATGGCTGAATATTGAAAAAATGGTTCACCCTTTTGACAGTAGTGGCCAAACTTGGTGAATACTATTTTTTAAATAGAAAGGCTGACGAGGTACTTCCTCATTAAATTTCTAGAAATACATTGGAAAATTGGTTTTTAGATAAATTGGATTTGGATTTTGGACCCACCAATCTGTAGGTTTTCTTAATATGTGTCAGTCAATTTAATCTGTCACAGAAGCCAATCTCAAGATTGACCAAGTGCTAATCTGATCACTGAAGCAAAGGAGGCATGAGAACTTTTTGGTCATTGTTTGTGTAATTGTGTCTATTTTTTTTCCTTCAAGTTTTGTATGTACCAAATATTTGTTTGGTTGTTTGATAGCAAAAAAAATATGTTCCAGTAATAAAAATTCATAGTGCATTTTTTAAATAATTATTTTACATAAATATGAAATAAAATATTGGCTTGGTCTTTTAACATCAGTTGTTCTTGGTTGTTCTTTGTGTGGATGAGTAAGCAAAATGAGACCTTGAATCCCAACCCTAAACCATCACAAAATAACTCAAATCTTAGAGCTCTATGGACACCAAAATAGATTACAATCTTTTGTGAAGCTTGTGTGGATGAGGTATTCAAGGGTAATCGACCCACTACCCACTTTAATAAACTAGGTTGGAGGAATATAGAAGCGAATTTTAAAAAGAATACTAGTAAGGAATATCCAAGGATAAAGTTTAAGCATAAATGGGATATATTGAAGAAAGATTGGGTAGCTTGGAACAAGTTGAAGAGGATCTCTATCCCTCTTTCTTTGATCCGACAACCAACGGTGGAGACATTCGGCCACTCGGACCCTTTCGACGAGCCGAAAGTATTGCTTTTAGAGGGGTTCAACGATCTGGGATCTTCGGATGACAACAATCTGGGCTCAGAAGGCGATGAAGACGAGGAGGATGAGGTCTCGGTGGTTTAGGCCGATCCGGAGAATGGGGACAGCGGCACCATGGTCTGCTACGAAGAGTCCGAGAGTGCTCTTGAAATCGAGCCTCTGGCATCCATGGGTCCCATTGGCTCCTTCGATCAACCATTGGAGACGGGGGGCGATGTTATGGCTTGCGAGCCTGCAAAATCTTTGGAGTGGGTCTTGGGTAAGTACCATGAGTTTGGAGAATATATAGGGGCTTCCTATGAAGGGTATGAAGAAGAGGTTCTCAATTTGCTAAGATCCATTGACGTAAGAAGACCTACCCAGCCCCGTAACAAGGACTGTACCTTGAAGGGAGAGAAACAAGGAGGAAGAGGTAGTAGAGAGCTAAAAGGGTTACTGAGCTCTATAAACTACGATAATGTGTAAGCTCGGAGGAGGATGGATCCCCGGGAAAGGGTGTTATCTATAACTCAATGAATTTAAAGATCCTATCCTGGAATGTCCATGGGTTGAATGACCGGGATAAGTGCAATCAGGTACGCTATTTTCTGAAACTTTGGGGTGCTAATGTTATCTGTTTGCAGGAAACTAAGTTCGATCTTATCACCCGTGGTATTGTTCGAAGCTTGTGGGGCAATATCCATCATGTTGATTGGGTTTATCTTGGGTCTAATGGGGCCTCGGGTGGAATCTTATTGATGTGGGATCGTCGGGTGGTTGAGAAAATTGACAAAGTTGTGGGATTATTTTCGATGTCTTGTAAGTTCCGATGTATTTCAGATCAATATGAATGGGCTTTCTCAGGGGTGTATGGTCCGCAATCCGATAGGGATCGAAGGGTGATGTGGGATGAGCTGTCTGGGTTGGGAACTTGGTGGGGCACTCCGTGGTGTGTTGGAGGTGATTTCAATGTAATCCGTTTCCTTTCATAGCGATTGGGTGCGGAGCATTTCACTCCAGGGATGACTGATTTTTCGGACTTTATTTTCTCTCTTAGGTTAATGGACATTCCGTTGGAGGGAGGAAAGTTCACTTGGTCCAATAACCGGGAGACTCCGACAATGTCTTAAATTGATCGGTTTTTATATTCGGGCGAATGGGAGGATCGGTATCCCACAGTTGTGCAAAAGAGACTTCCCAAAGTATTATCAGATCACTTTCCTATTATTTTGGAGAGTGGTAAGTTCATGAGGGGAAAATGGCCTTTCCGATTTGAGACTATGTGGCTCCAAGTAGAGGGATTTGGTGAGTTGGTGAGAGGTTGGTGGGAATCCTATCAGTTTGACAGATCTCCCAGCTTCATTCTTAAGGCTGGCCTGAAACTTAAGGCTCTTAAAATGGACCTGAAAAAAAATGGAATGAAGAGGTGTTTGGGCATGTGGGGCACAAACGAAATCAATTAATGGCTCAACTTAACTAGCTTGATGTTCTTGTGGAAGAACGCCTTTTATCGGCAAAAGAGCAGCTTCGGAGAGAGAGTATCAAAGCTAATCTAGAGCGGAATGCCTTGTTGGAGGAGATTAGTTGGCGCCAGAAATCTCGAGCTCTCTGGTTGCGAGAAGGGGATAAAAATACTAGATTTTTTCTTCATCTTGCTAACTCCCACCGGAGGCATAACTCCATTTCTACACTGTTAGTTAATGGGGAGCTTACTTTGGAGTCGAATGTTATTGCTAAATGTATAACGTAGTTTTATCATAATCTTTTCACTGAGGTGGACTGCAGACGGCCTTCTCTAGATGGGTTAGACTTCTCTCTGTTATCTGTGGAGGATGCAGCTACGCGGGAAAAACCTTTTGAGGAGGATGAAGTGTCAGGTGTAGTGCATGGTTTTGTTGGGGATAAAGCCCCAGGGCATGATGGTTTTCCCATGGCTTTTTTCCAGTTTTGTTGGGCTGTTGTTAGATCAGATTTCATGAAAGTTCTCAACTATTTTCATGAGTTGGGATCCTTTGAAAGAAGTCTTAATGCTACGTTCTTAGCCTTAATCCCAAAAAAATCTGATGCTGTTGAGGTGAAGGACTTTAGGCCAATTTGTTTAGTGGGAGGGATCTATAAGATTCTGGCGAAGCTCTTAGCTAATCAGTTATGCCTGGTGCTACATACCATCATTTCTCCTTCTCAAAATGCATTTGTTCAGGGGAGACAAATTCTGGACACTGTTTTAATTGCTAATGAATGTCTTGATAGTCGACTGAGACAAGGGATTCCAGGGGTATTGTGCAAATTAGATGTGGAGAAAGCTTATGACCATGTTAGTTGGGACTTTCTTATATATTTATTAGAGCGTTGTGGGTTCCCTGTTCGATGGAGGAATTGGATTCAGTTTTGTATCTCCACAGCTCGATTTTCCATCCTTATTAATGGTTGTCCAAGTGGTTTCTTTGCAAGCTTTAGGGGCTTACGACAAGGTGATCCTCTCTCACCCCTGTTGTTTGTGATTGTGATGGAGGCCTTGAGCAGGTTGTTGGACCACGCTGTTCAAGGGGGTTCTTTTTCGAGGTTCACAGTAGGCAACCATGAAGGAAATGAGGTCTTGATGACTCATCTGCTCTTTGCAGATGATACGTTGCTATTTTGTGATGCTGATCCCACAAAGATTAAGCAATTGGGGTGGGTCCTCTTGTGGTTTGAGGCATTTTCTGGTTTGAGGATAAACCTGGGTAAATCTGAAATGGTTCCAGTGGGGGGAGGTCCCTAATATGGAGGATTTGGCGAGTATCTTGGGGTGTAATCGAGTGTCGCTTCCTATAAAATATTTGGGCCTTCCTTTGGGGGCAAAATTCAAGGAGTCCACCATTTGGAATCCAATTATCAAAAAGATGGAACGTCATCTTGCAGGATGGAAACGCCTATACTTATCTAAAGGGGGGTAAGGTTACCTTAATAAAGAGCACTTTATCAAATTTACCTACTTACTTCCTCTCTTTGTTCCCTATTCCAAGTGAAGTGGCCAAGCGGCTTGAAAAGCTTCAAAGAGATTTCCTTTGGAGTGGGTTAGGTTCGGAATTCAAATACCACTTGGTGAGTTGGTCTACGATTTGTGAACCTTTTTGTAATGGAGGGTTGGCTATTCGTAACCTGAGGCGTTTTAACCAAGCTCTCCTAGGTAAGTGGCTGTGGCGTTATGGGTTAGAAAGAGATGCTTTGTGGAGAAGGGTGGTGGAGGCGAAATATAGGAGCCTAAGGGGAGGTTGGTGCTCTAAAGAAGTTAGGGGTTCTTATGGATTGAGTTTCTGGAAAACTATTTGAAAAGAGTGGGAGTCTTTTTCGAATCAGTTATATATGCAGGTTGGAGATGGGGTGAGGACTCATTTTTGGCATGACCGGTGGTGTGGTGAGGAGCCCTTGAGGTTGTCTTACCTGGAATTGTTCTCCATTGCCCGCAACAAGGATGCTTCTATAGCTAATCTTATGTCTTTCGAGTCCGGGTTGCTTCATTGGAACTTATCCTTTATTCGGTGTGTGCAAGATTGGGAATTGGAATCCCTCACTTCCTTCATGGAATGTATTTATGAAAGACCATTGACAGGGGAGGGGGAGGATCGCTGTTGCTGGGCAAGCTATTCAAATGCTAAGTTTGCGGTAAAGAGGTATTATCTATCCTTAACCCCTCATAATTCAGTTCTGTTCCCTTGGAAGATTGTTTGGAAGGCTAAGATCCCTCCCCACATCGCTTTCTTCTCTTGGGTTGCTGCTCAGGGGAAAGCTCTCACGTTTGATAATTTGTGGAATCGTGGTTTTATCATCCCAAACTGGTCCTGTATGTGTCTTAGGGATGGGGAGAGTGTAGATCATCTTTTTCTTCACTATTCTATGGCTGCAGATCTTTGGTCCTTGGTTTTTGGCTTGTTTGGGGTTCAATGGGTAATGCCCAGATCAGTGCTGGATCTTTTCTCCTGCTGGTTGGCAGGGGCGGAGCTACGTTGCTCTTTGGGGGGGCTTTTGCCCCCCCAAAATTTTAATTTTTCTTGACAGAGTATAGGACAATTAAAGTTAAGCCCCCCAAAAAATAATAATCAGCCCCCCCTTTTCAGAATGCACAATAACGTTTCTTCCCAAATAGTATAAAAAGAGTAGTCTTTAAAACAACATTTAACTTTTTCTTTTGTTTCTTTTTCGAGAATTGCAAATTTTAAACTATTGCAGTGTTATTTTTTGACTGCTACACTACACATTTCGACTGTCCCTTACATACTCATTAATTATTTTGGCTGCCCTTACCCATTAATTTTTTTCCGTAAGATTTTTTCTCTCTAGTCTCTTCTTCTTTCTCATTTTCCAAAATTGTACAAAATACAAACTTATTTTCTGACTTCTTGGTCTTTTCCCTATACAAATCTCTCTTCTCTTCCCAAAGTACCGCCCTTTTCTCTCTAGTCTTTTCTTCTTTTTCATTTCCCAAAAATTGTACAAAGTTTTTGTCTTCTTTCTCCTTTCCCTATGTCACAACAAATCTCTCTTCTCTTCAGTTCCCAAGTGCCGCCCCTTTCTCTCTAATCTTCTGACTTCTTTTTCTTTTTGGCTTTTCCCTATGTTTCTTTCTCTTCCCATTTTGTCAACACAACAAATCTCTCTTCTCTTCAGTTAATCAATTCCCAAGTGCCGCCCTTTTGAGCCTTTCTCTCTAATCTTCTAACTCCCTATGTTAGCCCCCCGATATGATAATTCCTAGCTTCGCCCCTATTGGTTGGGGCAATTGGGTCGTCATGATCATGCTTTGGTTTGGAAGATGATTCCCCATTGTGTGCTTTGGTGTTTGTGGCGGGAGCGAAATGCTTGGCTTTTTGATGATTCAAAACGCCACCTCCTTGAGCTTAAATTATTTTTCTTTCATACTTTGCTAGATTGGGTGGTGGGGTCCGGTGTTGTCTCTATTCACTCCATTTTGGAGCAGATAGACCTTTGTAAATTTTGATTCTTTTGTCCCTTTTTGGGCTTCTCAATAAAACGCATTATTTATCATTTTTTTTATCTCTCTCTATCTCACATACATCTAACGTATCAAGTTCTGACCAACCCCTTAGGGGTTTTTCTTATATAGCTTGGAATGGGACTAAAAGGAAAATAAAGCCCTAACTCCAATGGGCCTAGGACTTCTTGTTATCACATAACTAGCCCATAGGTTACCATTAATTATATTTTATTCTACTAAAAGAATATAATTGTACTCTAGGATTTTATTTAATTACACAAGGCATCCTTAACTTATTCCAATTGCATTTAAACCCCTCCTATTAAATCATCCGTAGTGATATAAAGTCATTAAATAAAACTGTCACTTTAAAGTCACTATATCTTTTTCCTTGAGTCCCTAATTTAATCTTTTGATTATTCTTATATTCATATGGAATCAAATTCCTTAGAATATAATTTTAGCAACTCTTTACTAAAATAGATGGTCATCTTTCGGAATAATCAATTCCCATTAAATTTATCTCAAAGGGATGCTTATGTCTCTAAAAGAGATTATGGATTCTTTCTTGAGTAATAGTGTTCTCACAATGTTACATGTGATCACCCAATGTATTGAGATCTATTTGACTATATAAGATCGCACCCTTTAATATATCAAAGCAATCTTCACTTTACATTTGAGTTCACCATTCTCTTAGGATTTAGAGTTAATGTCTTAAATAGTTTGTGAGTTAATCAATTCAATTGATAGTAGTTTGTAAAATAATTACTCACGGTGGTCCAGTTCAATGTATTCCAAATACATCAACATATTAATAAGAAGTCACCACTTCCATGATCAAGATAAATCATCATAATTTGTTACATCCTAAACAGATGAAACACCCAATTTCATCAAACACTTTGAATCTAGATTTATGAGTTTACAAGGATTTGTGATTTATATCTTCTATATGTAAATCATATTTATATACCTTAATCACATTCAATGCAATTCATGGACTTTACATAATGTCAAATATTTTTATATTTATTCTCTTAAAATAAAACTCTTTTACTATATAAAGTTGTTACACAAATTGGATTTTAGGGCATAAATCCCAACAAAAATGATCATCGCACGCAGAAGAAGTACAAGTAATCTTCGTGCACAACGAACATAACTAGTGTCTCTTTCTCTCTCTTTATGCAAATGAGACTCTCGAAATTATAGGAAATAACTAACTCAAAGCAACTTCAAAAGGTAACTTAAAAAGTAACTATTTAAAATGAATAATGGGACACTCTATTATAGATAAAGTCACATCTGTTTGGAAAAGGTGCAAGATGAATAGTCACAACTATTTAGAAAAGACAATACTTTGGGAAAAAATAATGTATTAATAAATACATAAATTGGATGGACTAGGCCTAACCCACATGGATCCACTTGGCCCAGTTTTAGGAGGCAATTTCTCATGCATTCCTAACCATTTTTCCAACAGCATTCATTAAGACCTCAGTCCCACACCTATAAACAATTTCCATATTTCGAATTACGTTCAGACTTGATCATTCATGATAGAGGTACGTGGACAGTCTTTTATGAGTCTTGGTCCCACACCCACACTCATATTCCAAAATCCACATCCACATTCACACATTCCATGATTTTGAGATGCAAACAATCAACTTGTTCACATGACATCCTTCTATTCGCAAACATTCTTAAAGTAAAGCATTGACTCAGTTGTTTTCATTTATAGGTTATGATGACCTCAACATGTTTTCACGACTTGTTTAAAGTAGGGTGGCCCATTTGTTTGTGCGCAATCATGTTACACTGGGGGCATTGGCCCAAAATTATTTTTGTAGACAATATTTAACTTGTTTGTAAAAGAACTGTTCTTGTTTTTGCAGGAGAGTAAATGCCTACCCACTACCTGGACAAGACACCTAATGATCCTTGGTTCTTGCAAGGAGATTTAAAGAGAATAGTAACTCTGGAATCATGGATAACACAAAACCTTTCCCAAGAAAATTTAATAGGGTTGTTTAAAACAACATAAATTTATCCTGACTGACTTTTCAGGTATGAGTCCATTTGTCTTTTACTTATCTTTATTATTCAGTCAAAGTTAATTATGTAGTCTTGTTGGGTGTTGTAGCAGCCTAGTTATCAGTTTGTTAGGAGTCGTATAGGCTATCTTGGAAGTTGTCTTTCTCTAGGAAGTTGTCAAGCAATTATTGTAAGCATTTATTTCTCATGCATGCATTGTAAACTCTTATATATTTTAATGACAATGAAAAGCACAGCAAAAAGTATTTTGTTCAGAAATCATTTGCAAGTATCTTGCTTTAGAGTTCAGTGATTCCTCCTAACAATCAAGTGTTTGACATGGTTGCGTTGAGTGGCATCCGCGATTAGTAGCGTTGAGTGGCTTCCACTAACCCTGGTTGAGTGGCCTCCCAAGCTTATACTTTATTCCCTTGGTTGAATCATTTCATTTAACCAACCTTGCAGGTCTTGGCCTACATCAAATTGGTATCAGAGCGAATTTTCCTGTTGATCTATGCAATTTTGTTTTTCTATCTTCTCAAATTCCAGAAAAGTCTATTCAACTTCCTCTACAATTCTGTATTTGCTCGGTAATTTTCACTCGGCAAGCCATATATCGTTGGAAAGATCTGTCTTTCTTGTTTCCAACAAAACAAATGGATCGTGATTTCGAGTTTTCTAGAGTGAGATATTGGTAATTTACTGTGCACAGGTCAATCTGCCAGCAAATTACGAATATTTTTCTTCATCTTGTTCAGAATGGCTCCTAGTCGTCGAAAGAACACGCATAGTGTTGATGTACAATTTGAACTCGCTAAGTTGAGGCAATTCTAATCAAGCTCTACATCAGATAATGAATGAACTCCTTTATCACTTTCTAGCCTCTCGAACTCAAAGTCATGAGAGTGAGCACTCCAACTACCGCCATGATGACCGTTCAACTTCAAGTTCTATTCCTAAACCTACAATTATTACTCAATGTGGCCTATGGATTATTTCGTTTCAAACATTTTTGAAAATGGGAAAGAGTGCTCTAAAGAAGACAATATTACAGATTGGAATTCTCCGCCAATTTATGATAAGTACCTTGATGAAGATTGTGAATTGTTCATGCGTAGAAAAATTGTGGAAGATGATGATCAATCCTTATTTAGTCAAGGTGAGGCCATCACTCACACCAATGATGAAAATTTCATTGTTCAAATACAAAAGGTCACTCATTTTACTGAAGAGAATTGTTTAGAGATTGGTGATTTTATATGGAAAGGTTTTATGCAACGTGAATTAATTCGAATGGTTCTGTCGTTTACAATCCAACAATTGAGCAAAGAAGTAAATTTAGGATCAATTCATGAACATGCTAATTTGTTTCCAGCATGGGCTTCTTGTGCTACACTATGGCGAAACAAGTTACAAATAAGAATTCGTTCAACAAGGTTTGTCATGAGCGAGAAAAGATTGATGAGTAGCATGTTGGTTGCACTTGTCTTGCTGAATCTAAGGAGATGGAAAGGATTGACTGGAAATCCAATAGATCGAGGCAAGGATGACTTCAAACATGAGATTGGGGTTCTTTTCGGGGAAAGATTGCATTCAAGTTTCATTTGTCAAGCCACTATGGATGTCTCAACAACTTTCAATGTATGGATTTCAGGTGAAGCCCTCAAGAAATTAGATCACATGCTTTAGGAGGATCTGAATTCAAATTCAAGGTTGAGTTTTTTTTTTCAAGAAAGGGAGAATGATGCAGGAGCATAGTGACAGCTTATGTGGCAGCCACGTAGGCGACAAGTGTCATTTAATTTATGAGTCCATTTGTCTTTTACTTATCTTTATTATTCAGTCAAAGTTAATTATGTAGTCTTGTTGGGTGTTGTAGCAGCCTAGTTATCATTTTGTTGGGAGTCGTATAGGCTGTCTTGGAAGTTGTCTTTCTCTAGGAAGTTGTCTTTCTCTAGGAAGTTGTCAAGCAATTATTGTAAGCATTTATTTCTCATTCATGCATTGTAAACTCTTATATATTTTAATGACAATGAAAAGCACAGCAAAAAGTATTTTGATTCAGAAATCATTTGCAAGTATCTTGCTTTGGAGTTGAGTGATTCCTCCTAACAATCAAGTGTCTAACTTGGTCGCGTTGAGTGGCATCCACGATTAGTAGTGTTGAGTGGCTTCCGCTACTCCTGGTTGAGTGGCATCCCAGGTTTATACTTTATTCCCTTGGTTGAATCATTTCATTTAACCAACCTTGCAAGTCTTGGCCTGCATCAGTTAGCAAAGTCTTTTCTTTTTTTTTTTCTCGGGTTGTTCTTTACAACATAAAATCGTTTTTGGTATACCTACCTTTTTAGGATGTTGGAACCAATGTTGTCAATACTGTACTGTACCGATTGGTACGACCGGTATTTATCGTACCGGTCAATGAACCGGTACATAAACAACCCCTGAAATGTACTAGTCAAAATTCTGATCGATACTGGACGATCCAGATGTATTGGCAAATATCAGCTGTTCCAGGCGAAAAATGAAAACCAGCACCAGATTTGAAGATAACCCACCTTGTTGGTCGTCGCCCTTGTTCTTTATGTTTCTTTCCTTTTGTGTGTTTTTCTTTTTTGCCTTTTTTATATGGTCTGGTTTGCTCTTTTTTCTCTTTTCTTTTGTATATTTTTTTTTGCCTTCTTTTATGTGGCCTTTAGTCCCTCCATGTGTTGCCTTTTCGAATTTCAATGAGCCATTATCTACCATAGTGCCACTACCAGCCCACTCACCACAATTATTTGTAAAAATACTATGTGATAATGTGATATATATTTTGTGTGATTTATTTAATTACTATTTATTTGTTAAACACTTATTTATTTACTACATAGGTACATAAGTTGTATATTATTATTATTGGGCTAAAATGAAGCAAGAGATTTACAAATTAGGTTAAATATAAACATTAAAAAAAGAAAAAGATAAGGGCTCTATATATATATATAGAGAGATATAGAGCAGTAACCCAAAACAATACACCAGTATTGACCAGTACCGAAACATATCGTACCCTTGGCCAAACCGAAATAGCGGTACAGTATTGACAACTTTGGTTGGAACACCACTTTGAAGATCCACACGTTGTCCAGAAACTCGATGTCTATGTTTATGTGTATCGTTTTAAAGTTTCCCCACATATATGTATATATAAACATATGCGTATGGTTATGTCTATGTCCCCAATATATCGACATCTCCCCCACAGATCAGGCCACCCTTCAATCCAACCAACAAACGCTGGAATTTTAGACAAGAAATAATTTATTTGGAATATGGAATTTTTACAGACATTTCACAACTATAAAATAAATTTAAAAAATCTTACCGTCCTGCATACCCAAATTGGCAATTCAGGTAAGAAGTAAACAAGAAATTCTTTTAAACCTGGAAGTATGAAAGCTGCCACTATCATCCAATGCCAAGTGTTTAGAGTTTGTATTTTTTTTTTTTGGATAATCAGTTAGAAATAGAGTTTGTATTTAAAACAATCAAATTATGAGAAATGTGGATACTAAATGACCTATAACTAACAAGTAAACCTTATACTTATATGTTGTATATACATTATTGTGTGTATCCCTAATAAAAGAACAACCACTTTTCCACATCTCTAATCGGTCCAGTGATATTTGAAAATCCGACCAAAAAACACAATTAGTTTGAAAAAACGGTCGATGACGAATAAATTGATACAAGACACAACAGTATAAAACTCAATCGGGATGCCAAACATTAATCATCCGTTGATTGCAAGGGTATAATTCAACATTTACCACCCAAGGGGTTGTAAACATATGACGAATAAATTAATACAAGACACAACAGTATAAAACACGATCGGGATGCCAAACATTAATTATCCGTTGATTGCAAGGGTATAATTCAACAATCACCACCCAAGGGGTAGTCAACATCCCTTAAGAATACTGAGATAAAATTCAAGTAATGCCACGGTTCAGCATGAGTTATAATAGGTAACGATAATTCACCAAGTTTGTAGAAACACTTAGATAATTATCCGAATCATTAGTTACTTCCTTATTTTCACGGTATTCATGAAAGTCTAGAATTTATTCAAAAGTATACTCCCAACAGCTGTTTCAAACATTTCTTAATAAAAGAAAGTAAAAGAAATTTTTTTTTTAAATGGTTAAACTTGAAAAAAAAAAAAAAAAAAAAAAAATGAAACTAATTATATTTCAAGCAAATAACAAATAAGCCTATTTACCTTAATAAAAGCAAAGTTTCTTCGATATTACCTAAACAGTAAACAAGAAGAAGATTTAAATATAAATAACAATAAAAGCCTAATTTGAAATGAAAAAAAAAAAAAAAAAGACGTTCACTCGAACTTTGAATTATAAGACAACCATTTGACTGAAGTTTTTTTTTTTAATTATTCTTTCTGTACTAAAAACCACATTTAAAAGTTCCTCACGTTGTCCACAAATATGGTGTCTATGTTTATGTGTATCTATCTTTCCTTATATATATATGTATATATAAACATATGCCTATGGTTATGTTTATGTCTCAAATATATCGACACCTCCCCCACAGGTCAAGCCACCCTTCAATCCTACAACAAACGCCGGAATGTTAGACAAGAAATAATATATTTGGAATATCAAATTTTTACAGATATTTCAAAACTGTAAAATTAAGACTAAAGTTCACTTTTGGTCCCCTAACTTAAGGAGTGTTTTCATTTTGACTTCTTAATTTCAAAAAATTTCATTGAGCCTTATAAGTCTGTTTAGTTGTTAAATAGACATTCCGTTAGTATTAGTTGAGTCTCCTCCGTTAAGTGTCTAATTGGACAATTTTAATACTGATCAAACATTTATGTGGCTTTCTTTGACACATTAGCACAAGCCAAAAAAAAAGAATTAGACATTAAAACTACACCGATTCACTAATTTAAACTTATTCTCAGATCACAAAAATGGTGCCGTTTATATAGCTCAATCCAATTTTATGCAGTGCTGCTTCAAAATTCCACAAGAATAAGGAATATTCAAAGCTTTGATTTTTTATAAAAAAATTTCCGACTTTTCCTTCGACCCGAAACACAGTTTGAAAAATAATTCTCGCGTGCTTTTGATTTCAGGTCTGGATTTTTACGCCTTTCCTTATTAATATTAGACAAAAGTTTCAACCTTTTTTCTTTTTGTCTCTCTTGCACAATCCTAGCCTTGTGTGGAAATTTGGAAAAGGCAAAGGTAAAGTTGAAAAAGAAAGGTGAAACCATGATCTGATCTAATAGGCGTGTTCTGATTATAGTGTGAAACAGCACCATTTTTGTGAAATGAGAATAATAAATTAGTTTGAAACATGTAGTTCAATGTCTATTTTAATTTTTAATTTTTTATTTTGCTTGTGCTGACCTGTCAAAGAGAGCCACATAAAATTCATGGTCAGCATTAAAATTATCCAGTTAAGCACTTAATGGAGAGGCCTCTAACTTATACTAACGGAAGGGCTAATTTAATAGTCTAATTAGACTTATAGAACTTAATTGAAAAATTTTAAAATTAAGGAATCAAAATGAAAAGATCCTCTAAGTTAGGAGGCCAAAAATAGACTTTGGTCTAAAATTAATTTAAATAATCTCAACTTCCTGTATACCCAAAATTGGTGATTTAGGTAAGAAGCAAAGAAATTTTATTTTTTTAAAGCTGGAAGTATGAATGCTGCCACTATCATCCAATTCCAAGTGCTTAGAGCTTGTATTTAAAACAATCAAATTATGAGAAATGGGGATAATAATTGACATATAACTAACAAGTAAAGTTTATATGTTGTATATACAATATTGGGCGTATCCCTAATAAAAGAATAGCCACTTTTCCCATCCCTAAATTGGTTAAGTGATATTTGAAAATCTGACCCAAAAACACAAGTTCGAAAAAAAGGGTGGATGACGAATAAATTGATACAAGACACGACAATATCAAACACGATCGGGATGCCAAACATTAATACCCTTGTAGTGAAACCCGCTCGCTGCATTATGAGCTACAAGGATCCCAATTATAAGTACCTTACTATAGTACATAGCCAAAAAGTCAAAAAAGAGTATAAAAAAATGTCCATTACTCAAAGGAGTTTATGAGTCTTGACAATAACATGCTGAACATTAATATATAGGAAGCTGCTACGTTCACACCATGGTGTGAAACAGTGTTTTCACACCATGGATGTGGCAGCCAATAACTGGGCCACGGCAGCAAGTCCATCTGCGGGTCCCATAAGTGCAAAATCAGCAATTTTCATTAAGAATGCAACTATCCTTGTTGCCAAACACACTAAAAATTTGGCTAAAATGGGGCATGGCAAAGCACGTGAGAGGTCCACTTGGTGTTTTTTTTTTTCCCTCCACTCCGCCTGTCTTCTTCTTCAGCATGTCCGTGGAAGTCTGAAACACACGTCCTCCATAGCCACAGCAAGCAGAAAGTAAAAAAAAAAAAGACACTTAGCCGAGAAGATCAAGACAGTTTTAAGGTTGGATTTTTGAAGTTTTGGTAGTTATTATTTCTTGCCAATAATAATGAAACAATAATCCTAAACATAGAAACCTTTTTTCTGTAAAACAGTGTTGCTGCCATTGTAGCTTGAGCTTGAGCTTGAGCTTGAAACAAAGTCACCATTTGGAGCAGAGACAGAGACCAACATTTGAGATTTGGAGCAGCATTGAACGTGAGTTTTGGAGGTCCATTGCACTGGTGCATTGACTGCACTGTTCACGTGGTATGTTTTTTTTTTTTCTTTTTTGTTAGTTGTGTATATTATTTAAGTTTATTTTTAGTGATAATCTGTACATATTTTTTTGTGTAATAAAAAATGAAAAAAACAAAAAAAAATTATGCTTGTTTTAGGTTTAGCAAAATATTCATGATTATTGTATTATGGCTATAGATGTTTAATGGGTTTTTTCATGTTATTTTTTAATGATAATGGGTTTTTTCAAATGTAATTGTTGCTATGTTGGTTCTGGGTTCACTTGCATGTTATTACCATTTACCAAAAAATGTGGACAATAATGTCCAAACTTAAAGATAATTGTCCACACTTTCTATGGATGTTAAGAATGTTACATAGGTTGTTGGTACATGTTGGTTTCTATGGATGTTATGAAAAAATAGTTACAAAAAGATATAAAGTTCATAGCTTGTCAATTGAGAAACAGTACAAGAATCCAAAAAAGTCCTAAATAGCTTCATTTCAGAACATGGAACATGAAAACAGTTAAAAGGGTGTATCTGCATCTTCATGATATCTTGTTATTTTTTAATGATAATTTTAGTGAGTGTGTGTTGGTGTGTTTGAATGTTTTCTGTTATTGATATTAGTCACAATGTTATACTTTAGGTTTAGGTTGTATATCATTATTGGTACATGATAAATTATTTCGTAGAGTTTACATTACATGTTATAATTAACTTTGGTATTTGGCTTATAGGTTGTTGCAGTCATGAGTACACAAGAGATGGATGGTGTTAGATCCTTTGGTGCTAGTAATAGTTTTGTGGAGGATTTACCACAGCCTGTTGAGGGAAACATGCAGGAGGATACACCTGAGAGTGTGAGGAATTCAGTGATTGAACCAAGGGTTGGAATGGAGTTTGATTCACTTCAACAAGTCATTGAATTTTATAAGCATTATGCTTATTCGAAAGGATTTGCAACAATGACAAGGAATTCAAGAAAAAAGAAGGGCTTTAGTGAGACTTCTTATGTAAACTTGAAGTGTAACCGAGAGGGAAAATACAGTAGTTCGGTTGATGATCCTTCCAAGAAGAGGTCGACAATAAAAAATGCGTGTGAAGCTGGGATCAAAGCTTCGATGGATATTACGGATAAAAAATGGAGGATATTGAGTTTTATTGAGGATCATAATCATGAGTTGAGTCCTAGTAAATCCTAGGCATTTTGCTGCTTTTCGGCATATAAGCACGGATACAAGAAGGAGACTCTTGATTAATGATAATGCTGGTGTTAGGATAAATAGTAGTATTAAGGCTTCCATCGTTGAAGCAGGGGGTTATGAAAATGTGACCGTATAATCAAAGAGATGTTCGCAACTTTCTTGAAAAGGAACGTCGTTTAAAGTGTAAGGAGGGTGACGGACAAGCCTTGCACGATTACTTCGTTAGAATGCAAGCTAAAAATTCTAACTTCTACCATGCATTGGATTTGGATGATGAGTTACGTGTGCGAAATGTATTTTGGGTTGATGCGAGGAGTAGGGCAGCATACGAATCCTTTAATGATGTGATCACATTCGACACCACATATCTAACAAACAAGTATGATATGCCATTCGCCCCTTTTATTGGAATTAATCATCATGGTGAATCTATTATACTTGGTTGTGGGTTATTGTCAAGTGAAGACACGGATTCGTTTGTGTGGGTATTTAGGCAATGGTTGCAAAGTATGTGTGACATTGCTCCAAAAGCCATTATCACGGACCAATGCCAAGCAATGCGGCGGGCCATTGAAATAGTTTTTCCGGAAACTGTTCATCGTTGGTGTATTTGGCATATTACGATGAAGTTGCCAGTGAAGCTTGCTGGATTGGAAGCTTATCAAGATATAAAGCATTATTTGCTTAAAGCCGTGCATGATTCAATGACAGTGGAAGAGTTTGAAGAAAAATGGAATCATACCATCACTTTGCATCATCTTGAGGAGAATGAGTGGTTGGCCAAGTTATATGAGGAACGGGAGCGATGGGTTCCCGCATTTCTCAATTCCAATTTCTTTGCGGGAATGTCGTCAACCCAACGTTCGGAATCAATGAATGCCTTCTTTGATGGTTACTTACATAGCTCTACAACTTTGAAAGTATTTGTGGAGCAATTCGAGAAGGCAATGCGGAATAAGGTTGAAAAAGAGATTTTATCAGATTTTGAGTGTTTCAAAGGCAAGCTGGAGTGTTCATCATCATCTCCTATGGAGAAACAGTTCCAAGAAGCTTACACCCATGAGATTTTTAAGCGGGTGCGACTAGAATTTGCTGGGAGACAAGGTTGTATCGTAAATGAGCTTGTTAGAGGTAGTGATGAAGTCAAATACAAGATTGAAGATGAAGCATGCCCAGGGAAGCTTTTTGAAGTGAGATTCAGTAGCTCTGAATGCTTGGTTGGCTGTGTATGTCGCATGTTTGAGTTTAGGGGGATATTATGTAGGCATGCCTTATTTGTGCTTTCCCAGCAACGTGTGACTGTACTCCCTGACAGGTATATACTAGACAGGTGGAGAAAGGAATATCAAAAGAAAACACACTTACGTCTCCACTTGTACAGATGATGTACAACATAACCCTGTCTTGGAAAGGTACGAGAAGTTACATAGACTAGCAGTCGGTGTGCTTGAGATAGGGGCTGAGTCTGTAGAGAATTTCAATGTTCTAGAAAAGTTGTTAATTGATTTGAAAGACAACTTTTCTCGTTCATGTGATAAACAGCCCTCGTCTCAGAGAAAGAATAGTGTTGGAGCTGCTCCTGATGTTGTTAGGACTGAAGTTGTAAGGAGTCCTATGGTTGTGAAGCGTAAGGGTCGACCTAGGATGAAACGGCTAAAGTCATCAATGGAGGAAGCGGTTTCAAAACCAAAGAAGAAAAGGAACACTGCCGCTGCTAGGAATCTTGCTCATTCTACATCAACTACTGGGGTACATAATTAAAAGACCACACTTCTTTTAATATCCTAGTCTATTATTGTTTATTAATTTTGGTTTAATTGTGATTGGATGGCCTAGGTTGGAGGTAGTGCTTATGGAGATGGCTCTACATCAAACATGGTAAGTATAGGTGATTTGCACTGTTATTATTCATATGTAGCAAAGATGTTATTTTGGGGCTTATGGTTGAATATATATATATATATATATTTTTGTATTGTAGGAATATCCAGTGTCCATGCCACATTCAAATGATGGAGTTATACACTTAACAAATCCAATGCCTTCCCAGAGTTTTGTGTCTGAGGTAAAGATATTTGTAATGTGGAAAAATTGGTTATTAAATCCTATTTATTGCATACTTATTGTACCATGTTTTCTTTTACAGTCAATGTCACAGACTCAAGCTCATGGAAACGAAGACCAAGCCTTAAACCTTCCTTGATTAGATATATGTAAATATATATATATATTTTTTTTTGTTAAACGATCCTCCTTTTTTTGTATTACGGAAGGATGCGTTGGTAGTTAGTTTTTTTGTATCATGGAAGGATCCGTCTCAATCTTGTATATCCTCAGCGTTGTTGTTTTTGCAAGAGGAAAGAGAAAGTGTAGGCTCCTTTCATTTCATTAATATACATCCATTGATTGTATTGTTTTTAGCTAGAGTGGATAATTAATGTATTTTGTCGTTCCAATCAATGATAATGGAAGTGCATACGTATTTGAGTTGATTGCTAGTGGGTTATTCTAAGTTTTTTATGTATTCAGGTCATGGTGAATTTCATGAATATAGTAATTTTATGAAAGTTATGTTAGTGGTATACTTTGAACCAAGTTTGCAGAAATTGGCTAAGTTAAAACAGGTTTCTGGGTTGGTTTGTACTGTGCACCAAGGTAGAAAGTGTGGAATTTTGTCCACAATTAACAAAATTGCCACACTTCAGGCAATAACATGTCACGTATACTGTTCACGATACTGTCACGATACTGTTCACTATTTGTTTACCATTCTCTTCAAGTGTACAATTTTTCCACAGTTTGTTCAAATTGTCCACACTTTCTGGGAAAAGTTTACTTTCATATAAAATACTGTTACCATCTGACAGAAAGTGTGGACAAAATTGTCCACACTTTCATAAAATTGTCCACACTTTTATCAGAAAGAGTTTACTGTTCACGTAAAACACTGTTTACGTATCTGACAGAAAGTGTGGACAAACTTGTCCACACTTTTATCAAATTGTCCACACTTTCTGGGGATGAATTTTTTTCACTTTTTTGTTTATTAACGTTCACGACTGTTTAGTGTTCTAACGTGCATCAAATTGCATGAATTTGCATGGTCATTGCAAGAAAATATACACATTAATGTCCACACATTGATGCAAATTGTCCACAATTTCTGGCAGACTAAATGTTAAAATAAACATTTTTCTTACACAACACATTTATTGAATACATTTCAATACAGTCATTCATTCACACTCATTCAAATAGCATCCTCATTCTTCATTCAAATATTGTCTAATTACAAAAAGTGGTAATGACTCACTACACATTTATTGAATTTGATACCATAATCAACAATAAAGACATTATAGAAGCCTATTGTTAACAACTTCTTCCTTTGATTTCACTGTTGGTTACCAATCACGCATACGATCTCGACTGAAGTTGATGGAGTCCAGTAACTAATGCATCAAGCAATTGTACATCCATGGATTGAATGGTTGCTTGTGATACCTCACCATTTTTCACAGCCAGCTCGTTGGTTGATGGCAAACACCAAGAAAAGAAACCGCATCGGTTGGCAGCACAACAATAATAAAATTTGTTTTTGTTTAAACTTGATTCGAAATCCTAACTGATACTCTTTTGCCACAACCACAGTCTATATTTCTAAATCTCAGCCCATCTCTAATTGCACTATTTACTGATGAGGAAGACATCTTGCTGCAAAGGTATTAAAAATTATATATATTATTAGGTTATTAAAAAATCATATAATATATTAGTTTATATCATTAGGGTTTTGAATCCCTTTTATGATTTATTAACTTAAATAATATTCAAACCCTTAATATTCAAAACCCTAAACTTTTTGGTATTAAAATATATTTATATTTTATTATTAAAAAATCATATAATATATTAGTTTATGTAAAAAATTGGGTATTTAATTTGAATTAATTTTTTTTTTTTTTAAATTATTTAATGAATAAAAAAATTAGGGTTTTGAATATTAAAATTTTCAATATGATTAATTTGAATAGAATAGATGTAATTAGGGTTTTGAATTTACCTTAAATTGAGAAATTAAATCAAAAAAAGAGAGAGAGAGAGAGAGAGCATACCGAGACCTGAAGGATTCACAAAGTTGATGAACAAAAAAGAGAAAATTGAAAACAACCAGCACCCCCACCATTTCGGTCACAACCAGTACAAATTTGGTCATAGCCCAGTAACAAAATCACATCCCACTGTTCAGACACCTAACACGCAGAGAAGATGGAGTGAATGTTGGAGATTGAGAAGTCTTGTAAGCATTTAATGCTCTCTGCCAACCCAAAGACAGCAAACCCGAAAAGAGAATGGAAGAAAGATGAAGAAAACATAGAGGCAGACAGCTAAGAAGAAGAAGAAGAAGGAAGTTCGGGTTTTGTAGCTGAAACAACTTGAGGGGGTTTTTGTAGCTGAAACAACTTGAGGACTCTACCTTCTAGCCGAAGAACACAGCAGCAGGGACGTGCAGCTCGAAGGAGAGGACAGTTCAGGTGATGGGATTGGCACAAAGTGTGTTTAGAAGATCACATCAGCCCGTGTTTAACCAGCTAAGATTGGGCTGGCTGGCTGTTAGAGTGATACTGTTCAAGTCTTTAGTTAGGAGAAGTATATCCATGCCGTGTCCCATGAGAGAAGTTGATTTAATGTTTTTTTTATTTAATGGACCCACATTGATGTGTCCTTGTGTTCAGAAGATCACATCTTCTGCTCAGAAAATCACATGAAAACAACGTGTGCTGTGTAAAAAGTCTGGTCCAAAGTGGAAGTATAGTGTAGAGCATTCTCAATGGACATGCTAAAATTTAGTGTAATGATAAGTTGATTTAATGTTTTTTTTTTATTTAATGGACCCACATTGATATGTCCTTGTGTTCAGAAGATCACATCTTGTGTTCAGAACATCATATCAAGCCGTGTTTAAACCAGCTAAGAGTAACGTGTACTGTGTAAAAAATCTGCTCTTGACAAAAAGAAGAAAGGAAAAAAGAGCTTGATAAAATAATAAAAAATAGAAATGGCAAATATGCAAGGCTGCCTTGTGTAATAACAAACAAATTGCTAGTGCAATTGCAATGCAAATGTAAATTTAGATTTAGTATTGTGTGTAAAATTATAACATGATAAGTTGATTTAATATTTTATTTATTTATAAAATTTAATGGATAAGATTAAAAGTGAATGTTGAAACTTTTAATCTTAACCATTCAAGCCAATTATGATGCAATATGTTTAAAAATGTATTTTATTTATTTATAAAATTTAATCTTAACATAATTGTTTAAAAAACTTTGCTGGTATTAATACAGTTCATACAAGAATTATGAAAACATTTTATATGGTTTGCTTTTGTGGTTATAAACACAATTTTATGTTAGTATTATAAAAAGAACATTAGTAGAAGATACATTTAATAATTATTGACAAAAGTTGCATTAAATTTGTTATAAAGATTTCGCAGAAATTTGTAACATTTAATAATTATTGAGAAAAATTGTAAATATTCATTCAAATATTATTATTAATAAAAATATTGCAAATAATACAGTTAATAATTATTGACATCAAATGTAAAAAATAAATTAAGAAAATGTGACTTCAAAAAGTATGTATAAGTTAGGTTCAGAAGTTGTAATTTTAAAATACGTGAAAAAAAATGTATTCAGAATGAGAAAATGAAAAAATATTTTGAAAAAAAGGTACAATAATGTATTTTGCGTATGTTAGATTCAGAAATTGTAATAATCATGGTTGAATATGTTAGATCAATATTTGTTGTTAACTAATTTATGAATTTCTTCATTACAATATATAACTTTTTTTTATAAATGATAAAATGTTAACTTCAATTAAAATGGAACTTTAGAAAGTATTCTTAACTTATACAAGTAATATAATGTAATTTAGCAAAAATAATAATAACATAACAATTTTTTTGATATTATGCATAGAGTATATTTGGAAAACATGTGTCATCTTAGTCATCCACCTCTTCTCCATTAGAATAACCTCCTATCATGTGTCGTCATCATCAATTATATCTTATATATTCAATGGTTAAGTTATAGTTAGCTACAAGGGAAGGTATAAATCGTGTGTTGGTCTCTTCCTCGGATCAACCCTAACCGTACCATCCGCTATAGATCGGGTGTTAATTGGAACCATAAGAAATATCCAACACTTTCCTGTTTGGATCAGATTTGCTGTTCACATAGAAGATGACCATTAGTATACTGTCGTATACTTTAACTATACGGGTTTGTTCAAAAACATATATGGTGAGCCAGAACGAAGTAGTACTAGTGTATAGACAATTCTTAGTTATATAGTACTGTATGGAGCATTACTATATGGATAATTCTAAGTAGAAAAACATTACAATTTGTTGTTTAAATATGTTACTCAAATGTAATCGTAGTACCAAGGTGGTTATCAAATGTAAACACGAATACCAACAACATTGTATGACATACGTTTTTAATACGTTAGTTTGTATAATTAAATTACATAAAATATCAATGTTACTTTTTGATAACTAAGATCTAAATTATTGAATTCCAATGTTCTACTTATATTTTTTGAATTTTAATATTTTTATTATAATTTTTTAATTTTTTGTCTTTACTGATTTTAATATAAAAAAGTTATTAGATCTTATTATATGTATGTATGTTAGTGTCGAGTGTCGAATTATAATTTTTTCCCCCTAACTAAATTTTAGATATTATATATTTTGTCTTTTTTTTTTTAATTTAAAAAAATAACATAACTATTTTATTCATTAATATGTACATTTTTCTGGTAATTTATTGATTAATATTTACATGTAAATTAATTTAATTGATTAAATATTTAATTACTTAATATTTTAATACATACATTAATATATGAGGTTACAAAAAAAGCCCAAACCCAATGTCATATAATAACCCATAATATATATATTAATATTATCTGATGTTGAAAAAAGCCCAAACCCATTATCATATAATAACCCATAATATATATATATTAATATTATCTGCTGTTGAAAAAAAGCCCAAACCCATTATCATATAATAACCCATAATAAAGATACATTAATATTATTGAGGTTGAAAAAAAGCCCAAACCCATTAATTCACTTAAACCAAACCAAATTTACTTTAAAGAAAAGAAACCAAAAAAGACAAAAAACTGGGCGGGTCCAAAAAGAAACCAAAAAAGACAAAAAAATGGGCGGGTCCAACGTGGGAAATTTGGTGGGAAACTTTGTCCCCAAAACGGCGTCGTGTGGGCTTTGATAAGGAAAGTGGTCCCAAAACGGTGCCGTGTTGGGCCTTTGGGGGGAAATATTAATCTCCAAAAACGGCGTCGTGTGGGCTTCTGGGGATTAAGTGGTCCCCAAAACGGTGCCGTGTTGGGCTTTTGGGGGGAAAGTGGTCCCCAAAACGGCGTCGTGCTGGGCTTCTGGGGAAAGTGGTCCCCAAACGGCGTCGTTTGGCTTCTGGGGAAAGTGGTCCCCAAACGGCGTCGTTTTTACACACCTGCATGTCAGAAGCTTCCTCAACACGACGCCCTCTCTTCTGTCTCTTCGAAACTGAACTGTAACTGTTTCAAACTAAAACTTTGAAACTCTCTATCTGACAGTCTTTCCTCTCCCTCTCTTCCACGGTTTCCTTTTGCAAACATCCCCAAGATTCCAACAAAGTCCACTCCTCTCAAACACTCAAAATAATCAAGCCATCGTCACCCATTCCCTTGCACCCGTAGACATAACAGCACAAAGAACTGAGAAACCTTCCTACCAAAGAGAAAGGTGAGTTTACATGTCCATTTTATT
>OU015761.1:73704080-73735901 GCA_907173295.1 Fagus sylvatica
ACTCCGTGGTGTGTTGGAGGTGATTTCAATGTAATCTGTTTCCTTTCATAGCGATTGGGTGCGGAGCATTTCACTCCAAGGATGACTGATTTTTCGAACTTTATTTTCTCTCTTGGGTTAATGGACATTCCGTTGGAGGGAGGAAAGTTCACTTGGTCCAATAACCGGGAGACTCCGACAATGTCTTAAATTGATCGGTTTTTATATTCGGGCGAATGGGAGGATCGGTATCCCACAGTTGTGCAAAAGAGACTTCCCAAAGTATTATCAGATCACTTTCCTATTATTTTGGAGAGTGGTAAGTTCATGAGGGGAAAATGGCCTTTCCGATTTGAGACTATGTGGCTCCAAGTAGAGGGATTTGGTGAGTTGGTGAGAGGTTGGTGGGAATCCTATCAGTTTGACAGATCTCCCAGCTTCATTCTTAAGGCTGGCCTGAAACTTAAGGCTCTTAAAATAGACCTGAAAAAAAATGGAATGAAAAGGTGTTTGGGCATGTGGGGCACAAACGAAATCAATTAATGGCTCAACTTAACCAGCTTGATGTTCTTGTGGAAAAACACCTTTTATCGGCAAAAGAGCAGCTCCAGAGAGAGAGTATCAAAGCTAATCTAGAGCGGAATGCCTTGTTGGAGGAGATTAGATGGCGCCAGAAATCTCGAGCTCTCTGGTTGCGAGAAAGGGATAAAAACACTAGATTTTTTCTTCATCTTGCTAACTCCCACTAGAGGCATAACTCCATTTCTACACTGTTAGTTAATGGGGAGCTTACTTTGGAGTCGAATGTTATTGCTAAATGTATAACGCAGTTTTATCATAATCTTTTCACGGAGGTGGACTGCAGACGGCCTTCTCTAGATGGGTTAGACTTCTCTCTATTATCTGTGGAGGATGGAGCTGCGCGGGAAAAACCTTTTGAGGAGGATGAAGTGTCAGGTGTAGTGCATGGTTTTGTTGGGGATAAAGCCCCAGGGCATGATGGTTTTCCCATGGCTTTTTTTCCAACTTTGTTGGGCTGTTGTTAGATCAGATATCATGAAGGTTCTCAACTATTTTCATGAGTTGGGATCCTTTGAAAGAAGTCTTAATGCTACGTTCTTAGCCTTAATCCCAAAAAAATCTGTTGCTGTTGAGGTGAAGGACTTTAGGCCAATTTGTTTAGTGGGAGGGATCTATAAGATTCTGGCAAAGCTCCTAGCTAATCGATTACGCCTGGTGCTACATACCATCATTTCTCCTTCTCAAAATGCATTTGTTCAGGGGAGACAAATTCTGGACACTGTTTTAATTGCTAATGAATGTCTTGATAGTCGACTGAGACAAGGGATTCCAGGGGTATTGTGCAAATTAGATGTGGAGAAAGCTTATGACCATGTTAGTTGGGACTTTCTTATATATTTATTAGAGCGTTGTGGGTTCCCTGTTCGATGGAGGAATTGGATTCAGTTTTGTATCTCCACAGCTCGATTTTCCATCCTTATTAATGGTTGTCCAAGTGGTTTCTTTGCAAGCTTTAGGGGCTTACGACAAGGTGATCCTCTCTCACCCCTGTTGTTTGTGATTGTGATGGAGGCCTTGAGCAGGTTGTTGGACCACGCTGTTCAAGGGGGTTCTTTTTCGAGGTTCACAGTAGGCAACCATGAAGGAAATGAGGTCCTGATGACTCATCTGCTCTTTGCAGATGATACGTTGCTATTTTGTGATGCTGATCCCACAAAGATTAAGCAATTGGGGTGGGTCCTCTTGTGGTTTGAGGCATTTTCTGGTTTGAGGATAAACCTGGGTAAATCTGAAATGGTTCCAGTGGGGGAGGTCCCTAATATGGAGGATTTGGCAGGTATCTTGGGGTGTAATCGAGTGTCGCTTCCTATGAAAATATTTGGGCCTTCCTTTGGGGGCAAAATTCAAGGAGTCCACCATTTGGAATCCAATTATCGAAAAAGATGGAACGTCATCTTGCAGGATGGAAACGCCTATACTTATCTAAAGGGGGGTAAGGTTATCCTTAATAAAGAGCACTTTATCAAATTTACCTACTTACTTCCTCTCTTTGTTCCCTATTCCAAGTGAAGTGGCCAAGCGGCTTGAAAAGCTTCAAAGAGATTTCCTTTGGAGTGGGTTAGGTTCGGAATTCAAATACCACTTGGTGAGTTGGTCTACGATTTGTGAACCTTTTTGTAATGGAGGGTTGGCTATTCGTAACCTGAGGCGTTTTAACCAAGCTCTCCTAGGTAAGTGGCTGTGGCGTTATGGGTTAGAAAGAGATGCTTTGTGGAGAAGGGTGGTGGAGGCGAAATATAGGAGCCTAAGGGGAGGTTGGTGCTCTAAAGAAGTTAGGGGTTCTTATGGATTGAGTTTGTGGAAAACTATTTGAAAAGAGTGGGAGTCTTTTTCGAATCAGTTATATATGCAAGTTGGAGATGGGGTGAGGACTCGTTTTTGGCATGACCAGTGGTGTGGTGAGGAGCCCTTGAGGTTGTCTTACCTGGAATTGTTCTCCATTGCCCGCAACAAGGATGCTTCTATAGCTAATCTTATGTCTTTCGAGTCCGGGATGCTTCATTGGAACTTATCCTTTATTCGGTGTGTGCAAGATTGGGAGTTGGAATCCCTCACTTCCTTCATGGAATGTATTTATGAAAGACCATTGACAGGGGAGGGGGAGGATCGCTGCTGCTGGGCAAGCTATTCAAATGCTAAGTTTGCGGTAAAGAGGTATTATCGACCCTTAAACCCTCATAATTCAGTTCTGTTCCCTTGGAAGATTATTTGGAAGGCTAAGGTCCCTCCCCACATTGCTTTCTTCTCTTGGGTTGCTGCTCAGGGGAAAGCTCTCAAGTTTGATAATTTGTGGAATCGTGGTTTTATCATCCCAAACTGGTGTTGTATGTGTCTTAGGGATGGGGAGAGTGTAGATCATCTTTTTCTTCATTATTCTATGGCTGCAGATCTTTGGTCCTTGGTTTTTGGCTTGTTTGGGGTTCAATGGGTAATGCCCAGATCAGGGCTGGATCTTTTCTCCTGCTGGTTGGCAGGGGCGGAGCTACGTTGCTCTTTGGGGGGGCTTTTGCCCCCCCAAAATTTTAATTTTTCTTGACAGAGTATAGGACAATTAAAGTTAAGCCCCCCAAAAAATAATAATCAGCCCCCCCTTTTCAGAATGCACAATAACGTTTCTTCCCAAATAGTATAAAAAGAGTAGTCTTTAAAACAACATTTAACTTTTTCTTTTGTTTCTTTTTCGAGAATTGCAAATTTTAAACTATTGCAGTGTTATTTTTTGACTGCTACACTACACATTTCGACTGTCCCTTACATACTCATTAATTATTTTGGCTGCCCTTACCCATTAATTTTTTTCCGTAAGATTTTTTCTCTCTAGTCTCTTCTTCTTTCTCATTTTCCAAAATTGTACAAAATACAAACTTATTTTCTGACTTCTTGGTCTTTTCCCTATACAAATCTCTCTTCTCTTCCCAAAGTACCGCCCTTTTCTCTCTAGTCTTTTCTTCTTTTTCATTTCCCAAAAATTGTACAAAGTTTTTGTCTTCTTTCTCCTTTCCCTATGTCACAACAAATCTCTCTTCTCTTCAGTTCCCAAGTGCCGCCCCTTTCTCTCTAATCTTCTGACTTCTTTTTCTTTTTGGCTTTTCCCTATGTTTCTTTCTCTTCCCATTTTGTCAACACAACAAATCTCTCTTCTCTTCAGTTAATCAGTTCCCAAGTGCCACCCTTTTGAGCCTTTCTCTCTAATCTTCTGACTCCCTATGTTAGCCCCCGCTTATGATAATTCCTAGCTTCGCCCCTGCTGGTTGGGGCAGTTGGGTCGTCATGATCATGCTTTGGTTTGGAAGATGATTCCCCATTGTGTGCTTTGGTGTTTGTGGTGGGAGCGAAATGCTCGGCTTTTTGATGATTCAAAACGCCACCTCCTTGAGCTTAAATTATTTTTCTTTCATACTTTGCTAGATTGGGTGGTGGGGTCCGGTGTTGTCTCTATTCACTCCATTTTGGAGTTGATAGACCTTTGTAAATTTTGATTCTTTTGTCCCTTTTTGGGCTTCTCAATAAAACGCATTATTTATCATTTTTTTTTTATCTCTCTCTATCTCACATACATCTAACGTATCAAGTTCTGACCAACCCCTTAGGGGTTTTTCTTATATAGCTTGGAATGGGACTAAAAGGAAAATAAAGCCCTAACTCCAATGGGCCTAGGACTTCTTGTTATCACATAACTAGCCCATAGGTTACCATTAATTATATTTTATTCTACTAAAAGAATATAATTGTACTCTAGGATTTTATTTAATTACACAAGGCATCCTTAACTTATTCCAATTGCATTTAAACCCCTCTATTAAATCATCCGTAGTGATATAAAGTCATTAAATAAAACTGTCACTTTAAAGTCACTATATCTTTTTCCTTGAGTCCCTAATTTAATCTTTTGATTATTCTTATATTCATATGGAATCAAATTCCTTAGAATATAATTTTAGCAACTCTTTACTAAAATAGATGGTCATCTTTCGGAATAATCAATTCCCATTAAATTTATCTCAAAGGGATGCTTATGTCTCTAAAAGAGATTATGGATTCTTTCTTGAGTAATAGTGTTCTCACAATGTTACATGTGATCACCCAATGTATTGAGATCTATTTGACTATATAAGATCGCACCCTTTAATATATCAAAGCAATCTTCACTTTACATTTGAGTTCACCATTCTCTTAGGATTTAGAGTTAATGTCTTAAATAGTTTGTGAGTTAATCAATTCAATTGATAGTAGTTTGTAAAATAATTACTCACGGTGGTCCAGTTCAATGTATTCCAAATACATCAACATATTAATAAGAAGTCACCACTTCCATGATCAAGATAAATCATCATAATTTGTTACATCCTAAACAGATGAAACACCCAATTTCATCAAACACTTTGAATCTAGATTTATGAGTTTACAAGGATTTGTGATTTATATCTTCTATATGTAAATCATATTTATATACCTTAATCACATTCAATGCAATTCATGGACTTTACATAATGTCAAATATTTTTATATTTATTCTCTTAAAATAAAACTCTTTTACTATATAAAGTTGTTACACAAATTGGATTTTAGGGCATAAATCCCAACAAAAATGATCATCGCACGCAGAAGAAGTACAAGTAATCTTCGTGCACAACGAACATAACTAGTGTCTCTTTCTCTCTCTTTATGCAAATGAGACTCTCGAAATTATAGGAAATAACTAACTCAAAGCAACTTCAAAAGGTAACTTAAAAAGTAACTATTTAAAATGAATAATGGGACACTCTATTATAGATAAAGTCACATCTGTTTGGAAAAGGTGCAAGATGAATAGTCACAACTATTTAGAAAAGACAATACTTTGGGAAAAAATAATGTATTAATAAATACATAAATTGGATGGACTAGGCCTAACCCACATGGATCCACTTGGCCCAGTTTTAGGAGGCAATTTCTCATGCATTCCTAACCATTTTTCCAACAGCATTCATTAAGACCTCAGTCCCACACCTATAAACAATTTCCATATTTCGAATTACGTTCAGACTTGATCATTCATGATAGAGGTACGTGGACAGTCTTTTATGAGTCTTGGTCCCACACCCACACTCATATTCCAAAATCCACATCCACATTCACACATTCCATGATTTTGAGATGCAAACAATCAACTTGTTCACATGACATCCTTCTATTCGCAAACATTCTTAAAGTAAAGCATTGACTCAGTTGTTTTCATTTATAGGTTATGATGACCTCAACATGTTTTCACGACTTGTTTAAAGTAGGGTGGCCCATTTGTTTGTGCGCAATCATGTTACACTGGGGGCATTGGCCCAAAATTATTTTTGTAGACAATATTTAACTTGTTTGTAAAAGAACTGTTCTTGTTTTTGCAGGAGAGTAAATGCCTACCCACTACCTGGACAAGACACCTAATGATCCTTGGTTCTTGCAAGGAGATTTAAAGAGAACAGTAACTCTGGAATCATGGATAACACAAAACCTTTCCCAAGAAAATTTAATTGGGTTGTTTAAAACAACATAAATTTATCCTGACTGACTTTTCAGGTATGAGTCCATTTGTCTTTTACTTATCTTTATTATTCAGTCAAAGTTAATTATGTAGTCTTGTTGGGTGTTGTAGCAGCCTAGTTATCAGTTTGTTAGGAGTCGTATAGGCTGTCTTGGAAGTTGTCTTTCTCTAGGAAGTTGTCAAGCAATTATTGTAAGCATTTATTTCTCATGCATGCATTGTAAACTCTTATATATTTTAATGACAATGAAAAGCACAGCAAAAAGTATTTTGTTCAGAAATCATTTGCAAGTATCTTGCTTTAGAGTTCAGTGATTCCTCCTAACAATCAAGTGTTTGACATGGTTGCGTTGAGTGGCATCCGCGATTAGTAGCGTTGAGTGGCTTCCACTAACCCTGGTTGAGTGGCCTCCCAAGCTTATACTTTATTCCCTTGGTTGAATCATTTCATTTAACCAACCTTGCCAGGTCTTGGCCTACATCAAATTGGTATCAGAGCGAAATTTTCCTGTTGATCTATGCAATTTTGTTTTTCTATCTTCTCAAATTCCAGAAAAGTCTATTCAACTTCCTCTGCAATTCTGTATTTGCTCGGTAATTTTCACTCGGCAAGCCATATATCGTTGGAAAGATCTGTCTTTCTTGTTTCCAACAAAACAAATGGATCGTGATTTCGAGTTTTCTAGAGTGAGATATTGGTAATTTACTGTGCACAGGTCAATCTGCCAGCAAATTACGAATATTTTTCTTCATCTTGTTCAGAATGGCTCCTAGTCGTCGAAAGAACACGCATAGTGTTGATGTACAATTTGAACTCGCTAAGTTGAGGCAATTTAATCAAGCTCTACATCAGATAATGAATGAACTCCTTTATCACTTTCTAGCCTCTCGAACTCAAAGTCATGAGAGTGAGCACTCCAACTACCGCCATGATGACCGTTCAACTTCAAGTTCTATTCCTAAACCTACAATTATTACTCAATGTGGCCTATGGATTATTTCGTTTCAAACATTTTTGAAAATGGGAAAGAGTGCTCTAAAGAAGACAATATTACAGATTGGAATTCTCCGCCAATTTATGATGAAGTACCTTGATGAAGATTGTGAATTGTTCATTGCGTAGAAAAATTGTGGAAGATGATGATCAATCCTTATTTAGTCAAGGTGAGGCCATCACTCACACCAATGATGAAAATTTCATTGTTCAAATACAAAAGGTCACTCATTTTACTGAAGAGAATTGTTTAGAGATTGGTGATTTTATATGGAAAGGTTTTATGCAACGTGAATTAATTCGAATGGTTCTGTCGTTTACAATCCAACAATTGAGCAAAGAAGTAAATTTAGGATCAATTCATGAACATGCTAATTTGTTTCCAGCATGGGCTTCTTGTGCTACACTATGGCGAAACAAGTTACAAATAAGAATTCGTTCAACAAGGTTTGTCATGAGCGAGAAAAGATTGATGAGTAGCATGTTAGTTGCACTTGTCTTGCTGAATCTAAGGAGATGGAAAGGATTGACTGGAAATCCAATAGATCGAGGCAAGGATGACTTCAAACATGAGATTGGGGTTCTTTTCGGGGAAAGATTGCATTCAAGTTTCATTTGTCAAGCCACTATGGTGTCTCAACAACTTTCAATGTATGGATTTCAGGTGAAGCCCTCAAGAAATTAGATCACATGCTTTAGGAGGATCTGAATTCAAATTCAAGGTTGAGTTTTTTCTTTTCAAGAAAGGGAGAATGATGCAGGAGCATAGTGACAGCTTATGTGGCAGCCACGTAGGCGACAAGTGTCATTTAATTTATGAGTCCATTTGTCTTTTACTTATCTTTATTATTCAGTCAAAGTTAATTATGTAGTCTTGTTGGGTTTTGTAGCAGCCTAGTTATCATTTTGTTGGGAGTCGTATAGGCTGTCTTGGAAGTTGTCTTTCTCTAGGAAGTTGTCTTTCTCTAAAGTTGTCAAGCAATTATTGTAAGCATTTATTTCTCATGCATGCATTGTAAACTCTTATATATTTTAATGACAATGAAAAGCACAGCAAAAAGTATTTTGATTCAGAAATCATTTGCAAGTATCTTGCTTTGGAGTTAAGTGATTCCTCCTAACAATCAAGTGTCTGACTTGTTCGCGTTGAGTGGCATCCACGATTAGTAGCGTTGAGTGGCTTCCGCTACTCCTAGTTGAGTGGCATCCCAGGTTTATACTTTATTCCCTTTGTTGAATCATTTCATTTAACCAACCTTGCAAGTCTTGGCCTGCATCAGTTAGCAAAGTCTTTTTTTTTTTTTTTTTTTTTTTTTTTTTTTTTTTTTTTTTTTCTCGGGTTGTTCTTTACAACATAAAATCGTTTTTGGTATACCTACCTTTTTAGGATGTTGGAACCAATGTTGTCAATACTGTACTGTACCGATTGGTACGACCGGTATTTATCGTACCGGTCAATGAACCGGTACATAAACAACCCCTGAAATGTACTAGTCAAAATTCTGATCGATACTGGACGATACCAGATGTATTGGCAAATATCAGCTGTTCCAGGCGAAAAATGAAAACCAGCACCAGATTTGAAGATAACCCACCTTGTTGGTCGTCACCCTTGTTCTTTATGTTTCTTTCCTTTTGTGTGTTTTTCTTTTTTGCCTTTTTTATATGGTCTGGTTTGCTCTTTTTTCTCTTTTCTTTTGTATATTTTTTTTTGCCTTCTTTTATGTGGCCTTTAGTCCCTCCATGTGTTGCCTTTTCGAATTTCAATGAGCCATTATCTACCATAGTGCCACTACCAGCCCACTCACCACAATTATTTGTAAAAATACTATGTGATAATGTGATATATATTTTGTGTGATTTATTTAATTACTATTTATTTGTTAAACACTTATTTATTTACTACATAGGTACATAAGTTGTATATTATTATTATTGGGCTAAAATGAAGCAAGAGATTTACAAATTAGGTTAAATATAAACATTAAAAAAAGAAAAAGATAAGGGCTCTATATATATATAGAGAGAGAGAGAGCAGTAACCCAAAACAATACACCGGTATTGACCGGTACCGAAACTTATCGTACCCTTGGCCAAACCGAAATAGCGGTATGGTATTGACAACTTTGGTTGGAACACCACTTTGAAGATCCACACGTTGTCCAGAAACTCGATGTCTATGTTTATGTGTATCGTTTTAAAGTTTCCCCACATATATGTATATATAAACATATGCGTATGGTTATGTCTATGTCCCCAATATATCGACATCTCCCCCACAGATCAGGCCACCCTTCAATCCAACCAACAAACGCTGGAATTTTAGACAAGAAATAATTTATTTGGAATATGGAATTTTTACAGACATTTCACAACTATAAAATAAATTTAAAAAATCTTACCGTCCTGCATACCCAAATTGGCAATTCAGGTAAGAAGTAAACAAGAAATTCTTTTAAACCTGGAAGTATGAAAGCTGCCACTATCATCCAATGCCAAGTGTTTAGAGTTTGTATTTTTTTTTTTTGGATAATCAGTTAGAAATAGAGTTTGTATTTAAAACAATCAAATTATGAGAAATGTGGATACTAAATGACCTATAACTAACAAGTAAACCTTATACTTATATGTTGTATATACATTATTGTGTGTATCCCTAATAAAAGAACAACCACTTTTCCACATCTCTAATCGGAAAAGTGATATTTGAAAATTCGACCGAAAAAACGGTCGATGACGAATAAATTGATACAAGACACAACAGTATAAAACTCAATCGGGATGCCAAACATTAATCATCCGTTGATTGCAAGGGTATAATTCAACATTTACCACCCAAGGGGTTGTCGACATATGACGAATAAATTGATACAAGACACAACAGTATAAAACACGATCGGGATGCCAAACATTAATTATCCGTTGATTGCAAGGGTATAATTCAACAATCACCACCCAAGGGGTAGTCAACATCCCTTAAGAATACTGAGATAAAATTCAAGTAATGCCACGGTTCAGCATGAGTTATAATAGGTAACGATAATTCACCAAGTTTTAGAAACACTTAGATAATTATCCGAATCATTAGTTACTTCCTTATTTTCACGGTATTCATGAAAGTCTAGAATTTATTCAAAAGTATACTCCCAACAGCTGTTTCAAACATTTCTTAATAAAAGAAAGTAAAAGAAATTTTTTTTTTTTTTTTTTAATTAAACTTGAAAAAAAAAAAAAAAAAAAAAAAAAAAATGAAACTAATTATATTTCAAGCAAATAACAAATAAGCCTATTTACCTTAATAAAAGCAAAGTTTCTTCGATATTACCTAAACAGTAAACAAGAAGAAGATTTAAATATAAATAACAATAAAAGCCTAAGAATTTGAAATGAAAAAAAAAAAAAAAAAACGTTCACTCGAACTTTGAATTATAAGACAACCATTTGACTGAAGTTTTTTTTTTTAATTATTCTTTCTGTACTAAAAACCACATTGAAAAGTTCCTCACGTTGTCCACAAATATGGTGTCTATGTTTATGTGTATCTATTTTCCTTATATATATATGTATATATAAACATATGCCTATGGTTATGTTTATGTCTCAAATATATCGACACCTCCCCCACAGGTCAAGCCACCCTTCAATCCTACAACAAACGCCGGAATGTTAGACAAGAAATAATATATTTGGAATATCAAATTTTTACAGATATTTCAAAACTGTAAAATTAAGACTAAAGTTCACTTTTGGTCCCCTAACTTAAGGAGTGTTTTCATTTTGACTTCTTAATTTCAAAAAATTTCATTGAGCCTTATAAGTCTGTTTAGTTGTTAAATGAGACATTCCGTTAGTATTAGTTAGAGTCTCCTCCGTTAAGTGTCTAATTGGACAATTTTAATACTGATCAAACATTCTATGTGGCTTTCTTTGACACATTAGCACAAGCCAAAAAAAAAGAATTAGACATTAAAACTACACCGATTCACTAATTTAAACTTATTCTCAGATCACAAAAATGGTGCCGTTTATATAGCTCAATCCAATTTTATGCAGTGCTGCTTCAAAATTCCACAAGAATAAGGAATATTCAAAGCTTTGATTTTTTATAAAAAAATTTCCGACTTTTCCTTCGACCCGAAACACAGTTTGAAAAATAATTCTCGCGTGCTTTTGATTTCAGGTCTGGATTTTTACGCCTTTCCTTATTAATATTAGACAAAAGTTTCAACCTTTTTTCTTTTTGTCTCTCTTGCACAATCCTAGCCTTGTGTGGAAATTTGGAAAAGGCAAAGGTAAAGTTGAAAAAGAAAGGTGAAACCATGATCTGATCTAATAGGCGTGTTCTGATTATAGTGTGAAACAGCACCATTTTTGTGAAATGAGAATAATAAATTAGTTTGAAACATGTAGTTCAATGTCTATTTTAATTTTTAATTTTTTATTTTGCTTGTGCTGACCTGTCAAAGAGAGCCACATAAAATTCATGGTCAGCATTAAAATTATCCAGTTAAGCACTTAATGGAGAGGCCTCTAACTTATACTAACGGAAGGGCTAATTTAATAGTCTAATTAGACTTATAGAACTTAATTGAAAAATTTTAAAATTAAGGAATCAAAATGAAAAGACCCTCTAAGTTAGGAGGCCAAAAATAGACTTTGGTCTAAAATTAATTTAAATAATCTTAACTTCCTGTATACCCAAAATTGGTGATTTAGGTAAGAAGCAAAGAAATTTTATTTTTTTAAAGCTGGAAGTATGAATGCTGCCACTATCATCCAATTCCAAGTGCTTAGAGCTTGTATTTAAAACAATCAAATTATGAGAAATGGGGATAATAATTGACATATAACTAACAAGTAAAAGAATAGCCACTTTTCCCATCCCTAAATTGGTTAAGTGATATTTGAAAATCTGACCCAAAAACACAAGTTCGAAAAAAGGGTGGATGACAAATAAATTGATACAAGACCGACAATATCAAACACGATCGGGATGCCAAACATTAATACCCTTGTAGTGAAACCCGCTCGCTACATTATGAGCTACAAGGATCCCAATTATAAGTACCTTATGTACATGCCCATTTTTTAACTAACAATTTGAATGGGCTCCCAATGAAATATTTGGGCTTAATTAATTGTTTAATAAACCGGCCCAATAAGCCTAGCCCATTTAATCCCAAATAATGTCTAATAAAATACTCGGGCTCAATTAATTATTCAATAAGCCAACCCAATGAGCCCAGCCCAACAAAATATTCCAAATAGTTCCTAACAAATTACTTGGGCTTACTCTAGAAACCCACAACCCGAAACACATAACCCAATCCACTAGAACATCCATGCAGCACCATCTGGGCCCATTTTTAAGTGCCCCGGTACTGTTCACAAGCCCAAAGGAAAATCACATAAAACCCATGAACCCAAAATATGTTTATAATATGATTGTTGGGTTTAAACACCATTGTGGAAGACAGCTGGAGCCCAAACACTAGTCAGCCCCACACCTGAAAAGGCTGAAGACAGCTAATCTGTGGGTCCCGTGAGGTCTGAATCCAAGCTGACAAAGGAGGAGTTGTACGTCTGCTGCTGGCAGAGCCCATGCTATGCCTTATTTTACTAAAAAAGAGGAAGACAGCAGCAGGTCCATCCTCTCCAATGTGACAAGAGCAACCAACCCACCATTTTCAAATTACCCAAGTTTCTACAACTCATTCCAGCTCTACACTCCACCAGAAACCATGATTTCTGGTACTGTTCACGCAGCAGATTTCTGCATAACAGCTCCAAGATCACAGGCAGCAACCAAAATGCATGGAAGTGAAGAAATATTATAGAGAACCCACAACCATGTTCATCCCGGTCCCAAAAGGGACTCAGGGAGTAGCTCCCACGGCCCAGACCCGTGAGGAAGCTACTCTCCTTATGTTGATCTGACTTGAGGAGTGTGGTTTGGTGGAGGGGAGTCAGTTCCGAGGCTTAGGCAGCCATAAAATTCTGTCATTAGGTCTGCTGGGAGGCTCAATGATGGGTTTATGGATACCAAGTCACATGAGACATGCATAGACATAACCATACACAAAAACCCACCAACAAAAAGCAATGAGTGCCTTCTGACAAGCCATTTCAGAGGAGAAGAGAGTCTTACCCTGACATTGGGGAAAGACTATAATCATTTTCACTTATACTATACTCTTCTTGACAAAACAGGTCATAGAGGACTAATACTAAAAATTAATAGGCTTAAGGGAACCATAATCTCGGTTTTTCCCAGGAGATTAAGCCAGGCTAATCATTCTATATATAGAGAACTGATTGCATTCTTAAGGAGGGGATAGAATCAGATCCATCAGACCCATTAGGTTCAGCCAGACCAAGAACAACCCTTACAACAACTCAAGAAATTACTACAATTAAAACCCAAGAGAAAGGATTTTCTCTTGGATTCTCCAAGGGAGAACCTCTGAAAGAGGATGTTTCTGAGATCATTCTTACCTTAGAAATACCAATCAAAACCCAGAAATATACCCCCGTCCAAAAGGATTAGGATTTATCATTAAAATCTCCTTTATTCCCAGAAAGCTCTCCTGGCAGATGTCTGAGCAGAATTTCCTGAAATGCCTTATAAGGACCATAATGGTTCTCTACCATTAGTTTAACTCCACAAAAGGCCCAAACACATTCTTCCCTTACCTTTATGCATGTCTCATCGGGGCTGACTCTCTCCCAACAAGTCAACCCTCTTTTAGTTTCAACAAAGCTTATTACTATTCACAGGCTTTCTGGCAGATGTCATCAGCAGTGCAGAAAACCCATGTGTGAATTATATTGATCAAAGCTGTGTCGTTTCAAGTTCGATTCAACTGAGAAACAGTTAGAGGCTCAGCCCAAAACTGTTCTTTAGGTTTCTCATCGGTGACAACGATTTGGGTAAATTTCCTTTAATCCTTGTTCATATTATTTTTGGGCTTTAGTGATTTTGGCTTTTGAACATTCTTGAGAAGTGTCCCACTAGCCCTTGGGCCAGACTTTGGGCCCTCGGTTGAGTTTTGGGTTCGACTACCCCTTTTCTCTATATCAAAGTCCATGTCGTGATCGCCCTCGGCACGCCACGTGGCATCGTTACAAAAACCCCCCTCACACCTTACTATAAGAAAAAGTCAAAAAAGAAAATGAAAAAAGAGTATAAAAAAATGTCCATTACTCAAAGGAGTTTATGAGTCTTGACAATAACATGCTGAACATTAATATATATTATATATATATATATATATATATATATATATATATATATATATATAAAAAGTAGAGACCTTCATCTAAGGTTCTGCCATTTGGCATTAGAATTTTACATGTGCTGAGATCTTTTTTTTATTTATTTTATTAAAAAAAATTAAGATGAAGATAAAGATTAAGAAAAGATTATGTTGAAGATAAATATTAATCTCTTCTATTTATAAATACACGTTAAAACCTATAATACTGCAAATATTTTGGATTCGTCTCTATATCTAAAATTTATTTTAATGATTCAATTGTCTTGGTATTTAGTAACACTAATATTCATAACTTTTTCAGGTGTTGTTACTCACACTTAAATTGTTTCCATTGTGAAATTGACGGTGAGTTCTCTATGTACAAATGCTTTTTCTTTTTTTTTTTAAAGATTCAACCACATAATCTATGTTTGGTTTTGAATAAATTTTTTAAGAATTGCTATGTTGTTAATTATAGGTGTGAAAGCCAATTGAATAAATTTTCGAGCATCCCATGGATTTATAATGTCTCTGATTTTCTCTGTAGTCTTTTAATTTACTTTAATAATTTAATTCTGAGGTTCTGTCATTTGGCATGCTTAGAATTTGACATGTGCTGAGATCTTTTTATTTATTTATTTAAAAAAAATTAGGATGAAGATAAAGATAAAGATAAAAAAAAAATTAAGATGAAGATAAAGATAAAAAAAATTAAAAAAAAAATAAAGATTAAGATTAAGATTAATCTCTTCTATTTATAAATACAAGTTAAAACCTATAATATTGCAAAATATTTTGGATTTGTCTCTATATTTAAAATTTATTTTAATGATTCAATTGTCTTGGTATTTAGTAACATTAATATTCATAACTTTTTTAGGTGTTGTTGCTTACACTTAAATTGTTTCCATTGTGGAATTAACGGTGAGTTCTCTTTTTACAAATGTTTTCTTTCTTTGTTTAATTTTTAAGATTCTTACCACATAATCTATGTTTGGTTTTGAATAAATTTTTGAAGAATTGCTATGTTGTTAATTATAGATTAGAAAGCCTATTGAATAAATTTCCAAAGCATCCCATGGATTTATAATGCCTCTGATTTTCTGTGTAATCTCTTAATTTACTTTAATAATTCAATTGTATTGGGATTTAGCAACACTAATATTCATAACTTTTTTAATTTTGTGCACAACAATTAGGGCTGTACTATGATTTAAATTTTGAATTTTTTAAATAAGACTATAGATTTTTTGAACTATGAATCTAAATTTGTATGTGGTGAAGAAAGTTTGCTTGAAGAATAGTTTTTGTTTTTCCAATGCTATAAATTTAATTTTTTGTTTGTGATTTAAAATTTATATAAATAAAAATCTCGTGCATTGGACGGGATATATGCTAGTTATATTTAATAGAGAGGCTACCGATCCATCGAATCCCCTGTATTGTATGGGGTATAACTCAGTGTTAACTAACCAAGGGGTAGTCAACATCCCTTGGGAGTACAGTGTGAGATAAAATCCAAGTAGTGCCACGGTTCAGTATGAGTTATAATAGGTAACAGTAATAATTCACCAAGTTTTGGGAACACTTAGATAATGATCCCAATTATAACACTACAAAAAAAATCACTTTTAGCGTCATCTTTTGTTGATGCTAAAAATAAAAAGTTGTCGCAAAAAACATTTTTTGCATCAACTAAAAGGTTGCCGCATAGTGATGCAATAAATCGTGTCGCTTAAAATCATGACGTCAACAAAAAGTTGACGTGAAAAGAAAATCCTTTTTGCGACAACTAATCTCTTTTTGCGTCAACAAAATGTTGACGCTAAAAACCCATATGACATCTTTTGCGTCAACATTTTGTTGACGCAAAAAACCTATAAAACATCTTTTGCATCAACATTTTGTTGACACCAAAAACCTATATAACATCTTTTGACGTCAACATCTTCGTTGACGCAAAAAAATTTACCCTATAAAAAAAAAAAAATCTGTTTTTTTCCCCTATTGCTATCGACTAATTTTTTTTTTCTCAATCAACTAATAAATAAATTGAGATGATGAAAGGAAAAAAGAAAAGACAATCTACACAAAAAAATAGAAAAAAACAAGAAGCTTGATACTTTCGGAAACACAGAATATCTTCTATTCATGGATGATTTCAATATCAATGTTACAACATAAACTTTCAAATGAGATCAGGAGTAAAACCCACTCTAATTAAACTGTAACTATTTACAAATAGAAGTAATAAAAAAAAAATAATGGACATAAAGGTAGTTGTAAATTTAATACTTTTAACACAATAACTATTTCAAGCTTCCAATTTGAAGGGGCAACTTTGTCAATGATATGCACATCACTGTCCCATCTATCCACAACTGCAACCAAGAGTTTCCTTGTAAATCTGGAATATAAGCATGAAGACATAGTTAGCTCTCTGTCTTTCTGTGGCTGTCCCTTTCTTTCTGTGCACACACAAATGATAAACCGATTAAAAAAATAAAAAAAGCTCCACTTACAGCAGGTAACAAATGTAACCATAGAGAGAAAGTAATAACTAACTAATCTATAAACTCAGAGGGTTTACCGCAAAATCAATTTGTTGTATGCCAGCTTTGGAGGAGCTGCAAGGACTTCTGCTTCTGAGGTACAAATAAAACAAGTCATCCTGTTGAAAAGAGTAAAGAAAGAACAAAATGGAAAAATGAACAGATACAATAAGAATTACAAATAAATCTGAGAGAAGAATAATTAATTGCAGTAACAAACATATCACTTGCTCAACTAGCATAAACAAAACTACTGAAAGTAGCTTTGCCTTCCTATTAACAAAAAAGGTCATTCTAGCATGGTAGTTACAACTTCATGAGACCTGAGAATTAATGCACCACACAAGGTTAGATAATGGAACACAGTATTCTAAATGACCTTTCAAACCAATAGTATTCACCTTTGAATTTTATCTAATAACTAAAGAAAGCAGACAACATCACATAGGGTAATGCAAGAAAACTCAGTACCATATTTCGTAGTGATGAAATTGTTACTACACCACCAAGTGAGATAATGGTACATTCACCTTTAATTTTTGTCTAATAAAGGTATTAAATCTCCACAAAATTGTCCAAATGCACCCTAGGAGTATATTATGGATGAAATTAACCATCACATATTTTGCCGAAGCATTTATGCACATGTTATATATCTTTCAAAATATGTGATTTTTTTAAAGTTAACAGATAGTGATTAAAACCAATCTCTGCATTAAAACCAGCCTTATATGAATTTATTTACATCATCCGAGCTGAGTAGTGATTTTCTAGACTTGGTTCATATAACTTATAAACAAACTTGAACAAATTGAAAAACAGCAACTCAAGTTATTTAACAGCCCTAACACAGTGCAACCAATTGGTGCTTTAGAGGTTAAAGTCGTACCAGGTATGATGGATAATGGCACCATGTTGATATTCCAAACTTGCAGAACTTATATTAAGTTTGAATGAATGTAAGAAATTACTATATTCTTTTGCTTTTGTATTGACTCAAATTCTCAAGCTCCTAATATTTGAGTATATGATTCCACATGGTAAGCATTCCCATTTTTCCCATGGCATCAAAGTGTTGTTTGGCTGGGTATATTTGCATTTGAACAAAAGACCAAAAATTGACAGAGATATAGATAAAAACTGCCAAATCATTCCCCTCCAACACCCCCACCCCCCATCCAAAAAAAAAAGAAAATTTTCCAAAGAAGAAAAGGAACGTAATTAAACATGGCAATAATGGAGGCATAATACCTACCTCTTCTACTTCAACAAATTCAGATCGTGTGAGCTCTACAGCCACTTTATTTTCAAAGAACTGCATTTGTAGCATTAAATAAACACTACCCATCCAAATGGCAGAGTGTTGCAAATCCACTTCTGCAAGAAAAACATTTCACAAAGCTTAAATAACCTTAGGATCATTAAGGAACTGAAACCGGGTCATTGTAGGAATTATCAAAAAGGAAAATAATTATTCAGATTTCTAAGCATTCCTTGCAACTAACTATGAAATTTGTAAATCCTAATTGACTAACAACAAAGACCATATCAACTCATCAACTAGGTATATAAGAGCTGATTTTTCTAAGAAGTAAAGCCCATGACATTTGTTCTACAATGATTGACCACATGCTAGTCAAGTGAAGGCTAATGTAAACAGTTGATTTTTCTCATATTGGTTACTATTAGAAGATAGCAAAGAGATGTCCAAGCTAATAATAAATCAAATTACTGTAAGAGCCTGATCCAAGACTTTTCTCTAAGAATTTTCAATGTAGTTCATGTAAACTTAAGGTAGATGAAATCATATGGTTTTCCATTGAAATTTTAAAGAATTTTCAATCTATGGACAGTAGAACTAAGGATAATATTGAAGAAGAAGGCAAACATTACATCATATTACACAGTATGACTCTTGAGAAAAGAATTAAATCACCTATACAAGCAAGATTTCTCTGACAATTTAGCATTGCTTCATACATCAAGCTAAAAGGTCCCGCACTGTCACTGGTGTGGCCTTAAAAGGAATAACCATATACACAATTAGGGAAAAATGGGTATATATTTCCTAAAGTTTACATTCCAGGTTATCATGGACAAGTTGTATACTACATGATTAAAGCAAACAAGGACTATCACTTTGTAGAACTAACACAACAAATCATTACCAACATCTAGAACATGATGCACTGGTTAAAATATAAATGAATTCTCAATGTTCCAAATATCTCAACATACAACACATTAGCAACTTGTTAACCACTTACAAAATTTACAAAAACTGATGCAAAGACTGCCAAGGAGTCAAGTGCATGATATAGATAAGCTAATGCACCATGAACAGATAAAACAAATAATTGATAAAAGAAAGTACCTTCCTTATTTCCACGGTATTCATGAAACTATTGAATTTATTTAAAAGTATATTCCCAACTAGTAGTTTCAAACATTTCTTAATAAAAGAAAGTAAAAGAAAAAAAATTGTTTTGAAAAAAAAAAAAATGAAACTAATTATATTTCAAGCAAATAACAAAAAAATGGCGATTCTGGAAAGAAGCGAAATTTTTTTTTTGGGTAAATTGCATTGACACCCTCTTCTTTTAAGGAAACTAGACTCGCTACATCTTAATTTGGGGAAATGACACTCCGCTCCTAAATTTGCAAAATAATTAACACTAAGGCCCCTTTTCCTCAATTTTTAAAGGAATATTCCTTACTTAAAATTAAAATAATTGGAATATAATTTTTCTTTTTAGCTTTGGTTAGTTAGGCATTGGTTAAAAATTTTAATAAAAAATAAAAAAAAAAAGGGAAAAAGAAAAAAGGGGCAGAGTGTTAATTATTTTGCAAATTTAGGAGCGGTGTATCATTTCCCCAAATTAGGGTGTAGCGAGTCTAATTTCCCTAAAATAAGGGGATGTCAATGTAATTTACCTCTTTTTTATAATTTTTTTGAGATGGAGTATTGATGTCGCTCAATAGTAAGTGGTACTTTGTAGTACATATAAGAGGTTGTCTGTCCTCAGGGAGTTGTGTTTTCAAAAGACAATGTAAGTCGATATTCAAAAAGGGTAAAATGGATTTGGCTTATGGAAATTTTGTAAGAAATATATGTAAAAAGGCACTAGGGTTTTGGGGTGTTTCTTTATACCAGTATGATTTCTTTGTAATCCCGGTTAAAACCTTGTTCTAATAACAGTATACAAGTTGATTATTTTCCTTTTAAAAAGTTCTTGACATGGTTGAACTAAGAAAACTCAGGAACATTATATAACCAAAGAAATAAAGTGGCTAGAGTAATATTTAGAAAAACCTTTTAATTTATATAACAGGCGACCTAATTAAAACCATGCAATATTCCCCTTAATCATAAGAAAAACATGATTGAACTTATAAAAAGTACGGAATAAAACATACATCAATTAGGTATCCATAAATTAACAATCAACTGTAATTTAACATTAAAAATAGAAGGGACGACAAAGTACTTATACCCTTATACTAAAAACATAGCCCCTAGCCCTAGCAAGAGGCTTAAGCGGCCATCGGAGTGAAAACCTAAGCTTGGGAGAGAGAGAGGGTAAGTCTGTCTATCTAAGACTTCTAATCTAAACCTTATATAAACCCTAATCCTCTTCTCTAATTCGGACTTCAGAGTCTAAACAAATTGGGTCCAATGGGCCTTGAATTTGGAGCGTTTTAAAACACAAATGGGCCTTCATTAAAACTTAATTCGTGCGAATCCAGTCGCCTGGATCCATTCTAGTCGATTGGATCTTCATTGAAATGCCTCCTGGACTTTCTGCCTGATTTGGATTAATTAATCTAGTTGCCAGGATCTCCATTCAGTCGACTAGATTCTTCAAGAACTGAAGTTTGGAGTTTCTGTCTGATTCTAGACAATTAATCCAGTCGCCTGGATCACCATCCAATCGATTGGATTCTTCAATCTTCAATTTTGGAGTTTCTGCCTTAGAATCTAGTCTGCTGGATTATGGTTTAGCACCTCTTTTCATCTTTTTTGCTCCTTCCAACTTGTGATATCTAACTCCAATCTAATCCAGCTTGTACCTACAATCAAACGTAGCCCAAATTAGCATCTAAGTGATTAAATTAATGCACTTAAATGCATAAGTCATGTAATTCAATGAATTGAACAACAAACATCCATTTAAGTGTAATTAGATATAAAATGCAACACAACCCCAATAGAATCTCTCTAAAATGCATGTAAATAAGTCATATTTCATGACTTATCACACCCTTCCAATCTGAATTTTGCTAGTCCCTAGCAAACTAAAAACAATGAAAACAACAAAACATAAATGAAACAAACTAACAAAACCACTTTCGTTGGCACTCTCGATTCCATTTAGCATATGCAATAAGCCTTTAAACCCCTAGTTGTCCCTAGTGGACGAGTTATAGTCTCGTGAGGGTTTACCAGAAGTGATACCCACAAATATTATCAAATGCTCAGTCTTGATTCACAGTAAACACATACAACATCATGTTATCAATTTAGAATAAAGTGCCATACAAACAATGGTTTTCAATCATTAGCAAGCTTAAATAATTCAACCTCAATTTCAAATCTTTAGAAAATTTAACTAGGCCACAATCACTTGAAATTAAGCATTTAAAGCTACACAAGCTCCTTGATGTGTAAAGTGAACTAACCTAGAATCGTGGGACTTCAATATCTTTCCAATATAGTATTGAAGGACAATGGAATTCTCATTAGAAGAACCAACCAAGGCATAAAAACTTTTTTTTTTTTTTCCTTTTTGTGTGAGGACTGTGCAATGTCTAACTGCATTAAGCTTTCTAATTGAGCCATGTATCAAGTGTTAGACCAATGACTCCCGAACCAATTGGCTCAAGGGGCACTAAGTGTAGAGACACCCCTAAGAGTTTACTTACTTGAGTAAAAAAGGCTACGAAACTAGACTAGTCACTCATATCTCAACCATGTGAATTGTTTACCTCTTTTGACATAGGCTCTCATGGTTAGCTATTTCATTTTTTTTTTTTCTTCTTTATGCCAAGGTTAATCAACTAACAAGTCAACCACTTTTAATTTAGTAACAATTGGATGCATATTTCATTCCCCACAGATTACATGTTAGTGTGCTAGTGCTTAGTTTAAGGTGTACAACTGTAACACTCAATACTTAAAAACAAGCAATAGATGGCCATGTTCAAATATCTCAATCAAATAATCATGTGTTCATATTCTTAAGCTCACTAATGATTTCAAACCAAAGTATAGAGTTCAACCAAATTCTCAAAAATAACAATGAAGCATGTGAATATAGCATAAATCAAAGACATCAATGCAAACCAAACAATTTTTTTCTTTTTCTCATTTTTTTCTGATTTCTTTTTTTTAATAAATATAAATGAAAGCAAATGGTTTCTAAACTATCAACAAGAAACAACACAAAGTTCATCACACAATCAAACAAACAATCAATACTCCCCCCAACTAAAAGTTGACATTGTCCTCAATGTTCAAACAAGTGCATGTGAGAACAAGATACAAGTCTTTAAATGAAAGTACAAAGGAAAAGGAAAGAAAGCACTTGATATTATGACGAACTCCTCACGCTATTTCTTGCAAAATTGTTAGATACCCAAAACAAAACAAAACAAAATAAACTAACTAATGTACAATTACAAGGTAGAAATAGAAAAATCATCCCCCTGAACGAGATTCTCCAAAGGAATAGTTGTTTCCTCTGGTACTCTTCATCCTGGCAACATGCAAAGCCACTCCTTTGGAACTATTCAGTAGTTGTTTTTACAGTCTTGTATCATGAAGTGCTTTCCTCTTCGTTTTGTGTCTCTCAAAGAACTTGGTTTTCTCACCTGCCTTCTCAACTTCCGGATCCACACTCATCTTTGAAGGAACTTCCACAGTAAAAGTGGCATGTGGTTCAATGGATGCACATGGTAAATCTCTTGGTGGTGGCTTCAACTTTAACTTGGGTGCATTTGGGTATGCAAGTAAGGACTTCTTCTTACTTCTTGGAGGCTTCTCAGCTACAACTACTTGTTCTTCATCCAACAGCTAAGAAGAATCCAACAAAGAAGAAAAGTCAGATATTTTAACATCAAGTTTTAATTCATCAGAAGCAACAGAATTAACAGGAAGAGTTTCAAAAGGGTCTAGATAACAATGATTATTAAACTCTTCTTGAGGTGCTGCCTCAATGAAGTTCACATATTCACACTCTTCATCCACCAACTGTTGTGGGTTTACATTGAAAATGTTGAGCTCAGCAGTCATAGAACCAAAGGGGATCTTTATTCTTCCATTCCTGCAATTGATCAAAGCATTAGCAGTGGCAAGAAAAGGTCTACCTAGAATGATAGGAATGTTAGCACTAGGATGTAAAGTAGGTTCAATATCCAAAATGATAAAATCAACAGTATAATAGAAATTCTCAACCTTTACTAGTACATCCTCAACCACCCCCCTCGGCTTCCTTACAGAGCGGTCTGCTAACTGTAAGGTAACAGAGGTGGGTTTTAACTCACCTAACCCGAGTTGTAGATAAACAGAAATAGGAAGCAAATTTACACTGACCCCAAGGTCTAGCAATGCATGCTCAATATTATAATCTTCAATAGTACAAGAGATGGTAGGGCAGCCCAGATCCTTATACTTTGGTGGGACCTTGTGTTGGATGATGGCACTTACCTATTCTGTCAAGAATGCGATCTTCTTTACATGATGCATTCTCTTGATAGTGCATAAGTCCTTAATTACCTTAGCATAGAGAGGCATTTGCTTAATGAGATGCAATAAAGGCAAGTTAACCTTAACTTGATGTAAATGCTCCAAAATCTCACTGGTGACATCCAAATTCTTTGGTAATTTCAAGGCTTGTGGGAATAGTGTAGGGAATGGGCATTTCTCAATATCATTGGATTTAGCTATCCCACTCTCATCCTTTTTAGCTGGGGTCTCCTTGGATTTCTCATTAGCTTTAGGAGCACACTTTCCAATTTCCTTACCACTTCTCAAAATGGTAATAGACTTGACTTCCTCAAATTTGTCTATGTTAACAACCTTTGCAATCTGACTATTGGGATTAGGTTGAGTTTGGAAAGGAAGCTTCCCTCTTTTAGTCCTACTCAATGCCTCTATAAGTCTAGCTACCTGGCTCTTGGTCTCTTTCATCTCTTCATCAATTCTTGTAAACATAGTCTCAAACCTTTGATTTTGCTTACCTTGTTTCTGTATGAAAGTGTAAAGCACATCCTCCAAAGGTGGTCTAAATGATGATAAAGTAGTATATGAGGTGTCAAATTCCTTGAACTAGTGGAATTCAACACATTCTCACTCTTATAACTCAAATATGGATGATTTCTCATATTAGGGTTATAATTGTTCGAATATGAAGAATTATTTGGCTTGTATTGGTTGAATGCACACACTTGTTCCTTAGGCACATTTAGGAATTGAGATAGAGACTTACAAGCACCTTTGGTATGATCTATCTCTTGGCAAATCCAAGATGCCTCCATAGGATCCTTTTTTGTAGACAGCATTTACACCTCTACTTCCCTTCAGCTTGAGTGCCTCTATCCTTAGTCAACAAACTGATCTTGACATTCATGTTGTCCTCTTCCGTTAGTCTGAAAACACTACCATCAGATGTGATAATACTACTCCTATTCCGATCTCTGGAATCTAAGGGACTTGGTCCATTCCAGGTGTTGGAATTCTCAACTATCTCATCCAAGTAGTCCATAGCATCTTCAGGCTCCTTCTGTAAGAATCCACCTCCACATGCAACTTGAACAAACTAGCGGTCTCTAGGTTGGAGTCCCTCATAGAAGTAACTTACCAACCTCCAAGTGTCATATCCATGTGTTGGGCAGAAATTGTAGGTATCCTTGAATCTTTCCCATGCATGAATAGTGTCTCATCGTTTCCTTAGGCGAAATTAGAGATCTTCTTCTTTACTTGTTGAACTTTGTGGGGAGGGAAAAATTTATTGTAGAACTCTTGAGTCATCTCCCCCCAACTTCCTATGGACCTAGTCTTCAGTGTGTACAACCAACCCTTAGCCTTGTCCTTGAGTGAGAATAGAAAGAACCTCAACTTGGCTGTCTCAATCACATTCTGTGCATAAAAGTTGCCAATCACCTCTTCAAATGCTCTAACATGCACATAGGGATTCTCATTCTCCAATCCCCTAAAATCAGGAAGTATGGCCATTAGCCCTTGTTTGATCTCTACATGAGGTGCATTTGGAGGAAACATAATGCATGACGGAATGGAGTTCTGAGTAGAGTGCAACAACTGATACATGGTCATCCTAGGTGCCTCAGGTTGAACTACTCTTTCTTCAGCCATGGTGGAAGATGTGGGTGAGATCGTAGATGTATCAAATAAACTTCCAAAGAACGCCTTAGAAGTCTCCAATCTACCTTTACTATTTCTAACCTAAATGCTCATGCACAGTAAAACAAAATGGATCAAAGCAACAAAATAAACAAATAAAAGAAAATAACTAAAAGGAAAACAAAATTAAGAGAGAGTGAAACAAAATTACTAATAGAGTGATCCACCGATAACCTTGTCCCACGGAATTGTCTCTTGAATAAGCCGAAACTCCCCGACAACGGCGCCAAAAATTGATGTCGCTCAATAGTAAGCGATACCTTGTAGTACGTGTAAGGGGGTGTCGATCCTCAGGGAGTAGTGTTTTCAAAAGACAATGTAAGTCGATATTCAAAAAGGGTAAAATGGATTTGGTTTATAGAAATTTTGTAAGAAATATATGTAAAAAGGCACTAGGGTTTTGGGGTGTTTCTCTATACCAGTATGATTCCTTTGTAATCCCGGTTAAAAACCTTATTCTAATAACAGTAGTATACAAGTTGATTATTTTCCTTTTAAAAAGCTCTTGACATGGTTGAACTAAGAAAACTCAGGAACACTATATAACCGGAGAAATAAAGTGGCTAGAGTAATATTTAGAAAAACCTTTCAATTTATATAACACGAGACCTAATTAAAACCATGCAATATTCCCCCTTAATCATAAGAAAAACATGATTGAACTTATAGAAAGTACGGAATAAAACATACATCAATTAGGAATCAATAAATTAACAATCAACTGTAATTTAACATTAAAAATAAAATGGACTACACAGTACTAATACCGTTATACAGAAAACATAGTCCCTAGCCCTAGCAAGAGGCTTAGACGGCCATGGGAGTGAAAACCTAAGCTTGGGAAAGAGAGAGAGAGAGGGTAAGTCTGTCTGTCTAAGACTTCTAATCTAAACCTTACATAAACCTCCTCTTCTCTAATTCAGACTTTAGAATCTAAACAAATTGGGTCCAATGAGCCTTAAACTTGGAGCGCTTTAAAACACAAATGGGCCTTCATTAAAACTAAATTCGCGCGAATCCAATTGCCTGGATCCATTCCAATCGACTGGATCTTCATTGAAATGCCTCCTGGACTTTCTGCCTGATTTGGATTAATTAATCCAGTCGCCTGGATCACCATCCAGTTGACTGGATTCTTCAAGAATTGAAGTCTGGAGTTTCTGCCTGATTCTGGACAATTAATCCAATCGCCTGGATCACCATCCAGTCGACTGGATTCTTTAATCTTCAGTTTTGGAGTGTCTGCCTTAGAATCCAGTCTGCTGGATTCCAATCCAGTCTGTTGGATTGTGGTTCAACACTTCTTTTCTTCTCTTTTGCTCCTTCCAACTTGTGATATCTAACTCCAATTTGATCCAGCTTGTACCTACAATCAAACATAGCCCAAATTAGTATCTAAGGGATTAAATTAATACACTTAAATGCATAAGTCATGTAATTCAATGAAATGAACAACAAACTTCCATTTAAGTGTAAACTTCCATTTAAGTGTAGTTTGACATGAAATGCAACACAACCCCAATAGAATCTCTCTAAAATGCATGTAAATAAGTCATATTTCATGACTTATCAAATATCAAATGCTGTCAGTATCATCCAATGCCAAGTGCTTAGAGCTTGTATTTAAAACAATCATGGAGATAATAAATGACATATAACTAACAAGTAAAGCTTCTACGTTGTATATACAATATTGTGGGTATCTTAAATAAAAGAACAACCAATTTATAAATGCACAAAAGTATAGGTTTGAACTGGGATAACTGTAGAACACCCATTTGAGCTGGAACTCATTGGCTAATTTGGGTTATTCTTTGAATCTGTCGATGCATGCTTGCTGCACTTTCTTTTCACTTGAAATAATCCAAAACCAAGCTGTAAATTATTTATTCATACAATATTTATAGACAAGACAAGAACTGGGAGTCTGGGAGGCATACTTTGGCTGTTGTGAATTGACCATTTAAGAATCAAAAGAGAAAGAATGAATAAAAATGAAGATAACTGTTGGAGTCGGTGACTTGATGGTCACTTAATTGACCAAGTGTCTTATTATTACAAGGACTATATTAGCCAAGTAAGCAATTCAAGTCCTACTTGAATTGTGATCTTGAGCACCAAGTTAAAGTAGCCGACCTTAAAACTATATATATAGGACTCCAAGGCTCTTGTTTTAGTGTGCCAAATAGCAATTAGAATATTAGAGAAAGTTTGCTTCTCTTGGTTATTCTTGGTGAGAGAGAGTTAGGGTATATTTAGGGTTTGGGTTTTTTGAAAGAGTCTTGGTACCACTATTGTAATCTCCCTATTTTCATAGTGAAGTTTTCTCCCTATTGCCGCCGGTGGAAGTAGGCATATCACCGAATCACATAAATTCTTGTGTTTGATCTATTTCTCTTTTCTTTAATCTTGTGCAAGCAGTTAATTTTCACAACAGTAACAAAGGTCCAAGTTTTGCTTGTGCCCCAATTTACAGTAATCACTAAAATTATAATTACTAGGTTATTACCCTACACAATTAAATAAAATACTACTTAGCTTGGATTACATTTACTTTCAGATTGATTTAAAAAAATATATATATTTACCTTCAGATTAAACATGTGCAGTAATCCATTCAGTTAATTGGTCCACATTTTGGAGAAATTAAGGTTCACTTAGTGTTTGAAACTTTGAGGAAGCAGCAGGAGCTGATCTTCTAAGAAATGGAAAATTACTACAGTTCTCATGGCCAACGAAATTTGTAATGATGACAGAGCTCATGGAGTATAAGGATATAAAAATTGGGAAGTAAGTTCATAATTAATTTGTGGGGCAGAGAGGTTGTTGGGCAGCTAATTCACTTCCAACAAGCTGATATATTTTAATTAAGTAAATAATGATGCCTGACATAAACTTCCTCATACTGCAGCTAATAGGAGAGCCTTAAGGAGTCCAAATATATGTTTCAAAATCAAATCTGCAAAAGGATTATGTTGAAACTGGACAGTATTCGAAATCAAAATCAAGAACTATTTATTGCTTCACTCTCCACCAGCTGTGGTCTCAAATAATTGGTTTATCATCAGATGTTTCATCTCCAAATATAAAAATTTGAATGTTCCCAAGTTTCCTATGCAGAAGGAGGACCATTTGCATTATGTTATAATGGTCATCAATAGGTTATACGCCAAAATTTGAGGAAAGGAACCGAAGCTTATTTAAAAAATAATTTTATTTTACTAAAAAATTACCTTAAAGAGAGGATTAGCCTCCAAAATCATCAAATTAAACGAAAGTAGGCATGCTTTCCCTAATCAAGGTAAGACTAATGCTTATAGCATATACATAGGGAACCAAATCTCTTTTCTATTGGTGATCTTTGGACCCACATTCCACAAAGTGTTGCAATGCATTGCATGTTTAGTTCGTGTGCATTATAATAGGATCGAATAGACACTACAACACGGCTAAGTCATAGCAGCATTTGCATTAACTTTATTACACTCTATCAGTAAGTACATAGCCTATGTCATAATTGAACAATATCCATGAACCATGCAGAAATTAAAAAATTAAATAAACAAAATGCCAAAATACACTGTTAACTTTAGCTTACAAACAATTTTAGTTGTTGAAGTTTAAAGTGATCACTTTTTAGGTTTTAGTCTCTAAAATACTAAAAGTTATTAATTTTAGTCCCTAACAAACTTAAAGTGATTGCTTTAGTTCCTATGGAGTGATGACATGTCAATTTTTAGTTTGGTCACGTCATTTAAGGGACTAAATGCGATAACTTTAAACTTTAGGCACAAACAATGTCTTTATAAGCTAAATAAAAATAACAATGACAGAAAGTTTAAACTAGGAGCAATATAGAGAGAGGAAAATTCGAACACTCACATTGGTTTGACGGTTGCCCAAAAATGATCTCATCCTCCTGACAGAATCCTCACCATTCTTGAACAGAAATGGTTGCCCATTCTCAACCATCACCTCAATATCCCTCCTGGAAAGCAACCTGTACAAGCCAAGCAGAAAAGAAAAAATAAATAATAAGAGCATTTACTAACCAATAATGCTGCAAACACGATAAATTTCACAAAATCTAAAAGACGACACATTGTGATTAGTGCAACATCACTTTGTGAAACTTGTTGGGTATAAAAAAGTAACAAACCCCAAGATGTTGGGTTGATGACCTGTGAAAGCCAAGCAGCCAGTGGCAGCGTGCATGAAGTGGTCTGGCAAATGAAGCGGCACGGCGAACTCATCGTCGGCGGCAATAATCGGATTAAAATTAAAATGGGAAGAGAGGGAGAGGTGGTGGATGAGGGTGGACCACTCGGGCCATGGGTGAGAGTGAGAGTTCCAATTGGAAGAGTGTGTATTATTCATTCCTTTTGTGGATTGATATGGTTTTGAGTTTGTGATACAATTGTCACTTGCAAACCCAAATACACCATGACCATAAGCCCATTTCCAACAAGTTCATGCCTCAACAATCAAACATGCTACTTTGGGCCATCAAGAATGAGAAGCGCAACCATTAGCTACTGGACCAAGCCCACAGCTTGGTAAGAGTCCTGGTCTCACCTTTGTCTCACATACTGACTATAAGAAATATTCCCCCAAAAAAAGCACTTACATGATTTAACTTACAATGTGATATTATTTGTTCCATGTCCAATTTTCTTCAGATTTCAACTTTCTGATTTGTTGCAAGTACATTCTTTTTTTGTTGCAAGTACATTCTCTACCTCAGAATACCTAAATTTCTTTCTTCAATTTCAGCTCTTACTAACAAACAATACTTTGGAAAATAAATATTGCACAAGAGGGACTACAAACTTTCATGTATTACTATTTTTTAAACAATGTTCCTCATTGCTAGCAATATCAGCAAGAGATGCCCATATATGCTCTAGATATTGAGCAAATTCCTTCTCTCTACCAAGGATTACAGTGGAATGGTCAGCATTCCTGAGGATATTAACCTCCGAATGTGGAGCTTTCATCTTGATGGTGTTGATGCACTCCATAGGGACAACCTGGTCCTTATCACCATGAACAACACATATTTTCGTGCTAGCCTTGACCAAAACTGTGAGGTAGTCATCCAACACTTTTGCTCCGCCACATAACACATTATGCATGGTATGCCAAGCTGAATGATGGGTGTGTCTAGTCAAATCCATCATCATGAAATGGAGATCCCTGGGGAAGGAAAAGAAAGACAAGTTCAAGATATTATGCCCTTACTAATGCAAGAAACTAAAAAACAATTGTGTTTGATTGGGTAATTTTTCTCCCCTTATTGTCATGATGATAAATGTGGTCTTTTACCTTTTCCAAGTAAGCAGCTTCAGCATTTTCTCCCATATCCTGTGGTTTCGGCAAAACAGAAAACAGACACATCGACCCAAGTGCTCATACCATGACATAACTGCTGAACCAAACAACAATGGCGGCCACAATCTCCTCTCAGCTAGTTTATTAAGCGCAATTAAACTTCCGCCATCTTTAGTAGAACAGTATGGCTAACAATAAAACCACAGAAAGATGAGCAAGTAAGATATATTGCCAAATATGAGACAGGGAACAAAGAAAAAGAACATCCAAATATGTCAAGTGATTCCAGCAAAGAAAAAAAGTTTACTGAGTTGGACACTCAATGCACAAAACATATTGGCTGATGGAAAACAAGAGTAAACAAAATTTATTGAATGATGTTGGACATCACCAATTCACCATGTTGCAGAAGAAACTGTTAAGTGATTCCAGCAATGAAAAAAAGTTTAATTTAAGCACACATATCTACCAATGTAATGTTATGCACTTACAGGTGCTACAAGAGTAATCGATTTTACTGAGTTTGAGTGCTTTGCAGCAAAGGCTAGCGCAATTATACATCCCATAGAGTGGGCAACTAAATGAAATGAATCCAACGCAAATGGATAGTTCACAGATTTTTCAATCATTTCGATATGATCCTTCAAAGTATATGAACAGTCCCTCGGCTTTGGGCTTCTTCCAAATCCCAAAAGGTCAACAGCAAACAGCCTATAATTGTGGTTTATGGGTTCAGAAATATTTGGGAACACTGTTTCTGTCCAGAATGAGGAGGAAGAAAGGAATCCATGCATGAATATCACATTCTCAGCTGGCTTTACTCTGCAATCCTCAATGGTTTCTGTCAAACATAAACCTCTAAACAGATTAGTAAAATCTTGTGTTACATTCGACAGAAACATAAGCTAATCATACTCCACAATCAACCCAAAACCATGTAAAAATGTGGATTAATTCCCTTGCTCCATCCTAATTCAACAATCTGTATTGAACGAATGCTCTTGCATACTCCCTTATTATAAATTTAATTGAAACACTAGCACACCAATAGTGTTTTGAGGAAATATTGAGAGAGTGAGAAAGAGGCAGAGTCCAATTGCTTTATAGTGTTACGTTTAGGTTCTTCAATAATCAGGTGGACATTCACTAAACCTTGTGACTTGCTCATAAAATACATAATGATGCTCCATTTG
>OU015761.1:73736001-73760272 GCA_907173295.1 Fagus sylvatica
ATTCGGATGGGTTGGGAGACTTTCTCCATGCACATTCGTTTGGAGGTTGGTTCTGGATCTCGGGTTTCTCTTTGGCATGATAAATGGTGCTCTGATCGTCCCTTGAAAGAAATCTTCCCGAGGTTGTATGCTTGCTCTCTCAACCAAGATGATTTGATTGCCTCAGTTCTCATCTCTCAAGGTATGGGCCAAGCGTCTGTTTGGAACGTCACGTTTGGTAGGGAATGTAATGATTGGGAGATGGACCAGATGGCGACTTTCTTATCCCTTCTTCATGCCCATACTCCCTGGGGTCTAGAAGGGGATAAGTTAGTTTGGAGACCTTCTCGGAAGGGTATTTTTGATTCTAGATCCTTCTATCATGTTCTGCATACTACTCAAGTTCTTTGTTTTCCTTGGAAGGGTATATGGGGGGTGAAGTCTCCTCCTAGGGTGGCCTTCTTCATGTGGACGGTGGCTTGGGGTCGTATTCTCACTTGTGACAATTTGAAGAAGGGCTTTGTGCTGGCTGGTTGGTGTTGCATGTGTAGAAATGCAGATGAGACGGTGGAGCACCTCCTTTTACATTGTTGTGTGGCTCGACATCTTTGGAACTTTGTTTTCAAGCTTGTTGGGATTGATTGGGTGCTTCCGAGTAATGTTCCAGCTCTGTTGATTGGCTGGTGGAACTGGTTTGGCAAGAGGTCCTCGAGTGTTTGGAATTTAATTCCTTCGTGCCTAATGTGGACTCTTTGGAGGGAAAGAAACAACCGCACTTTTGAGAACTTGGAGAGTCCGGTGGCTAAAGTCATTGAGTTGTTTTTTGCTACTTTGTTTGATTGGTCTAGGGCTTGGGGCTTTACTTCCTCTCTGTCTGTATGAGAGTTTTTAGTTTCTCTTGCTTTTGACAGATCTGATTCCCTTTTGTAAATTCTGAATTGAGTGCATGCTTTATGCACCTCTTTCTTTCTTGAATAAAACTTCTTACTTATCAAAAAAAAAAAAACTCATTTGGGGTTCATCTCTTTATACTTAAAAGTCATTCTAGAAATCATAAAGTCCTATGATTAACTGTTAAACTACTACATTTCTTGCTCTCTCTCTTTCCCCTATCTCAATTTGGATTTTAGTAAATTTTTTTTTTTTTTTGCCCTTTTGATAACTGCAATGTGATAGTCCCTAATTGGCATTCAAAATTTCTTGGAACATTGAGATTGTGCAGGGACTATTCTATTGGCCAACCCATTGTAGAATTACAAAGCACATTGCCATCCTTTTATGGTGGCATTTGCAAATATTACATTGATTTAGTTGATAAACCTGGATATGTTATTTTGCAGATTAATTTGTGCTAATATTTGAATATATGATGGACATCAACCCCATTTATCCATTTACTACTAGACTAGAACACAAAGCCTACACGTACGTAAATACATTCTGTTATGTACTAGATATCATTTAGTCTGCAATGCAGCAAAGGTCAAGGAAGAGTAACCATCATGATCTGTCAATGTTGAGGTTTTAACCAAAGAAAAACATTGCTAAACATATGTTGATGTCGTGGATTGTTATATACAACATCAGCATCTTCTAAGTATTCTCACATTTTGTTAAATTACTAGGTTACTTGTTACCTTGATAGGGGCTTCCTAGTAATCATTGTCTGATCCTGCTTGCATTTGACTCTGTGTTTAATAGATTGGTACCTTTTTGGCTATGTGATCAGAATTACTTTTTTGTTGTTATTTTATTTGATATTCCAACTTCATCACAAGTTATTTTGGTAAACTCTGCTCTTTCCTTATTATTTTCTAAGACTTTTCCATAATTGAGTTTATTTCTATGTTCTATCATGGATCTTATATGAATTTTGGTCTTGACATTGTCCTGAACTCCATGCACATTGGCCAAAAGCAAAGTCCATTACTGTCAGTTTTTGGGATTTTGATTGTTTACCGAGGATATGTTTCTTCATTTTGCTCTGGGGGCTCTTATTGCTGATATTCAGCTAAATAGGAGTTTAGGAGTTTTATTGCTATAGTATTCTTTTGTTCATTATATTTTTAGGAGTTTTTTGAAGTTGAAGGTCGAGAGGAAGATGTTTGGCGACAAATGGGTAGTTCTTTAAAAAATTATCGTGACTCCCTAAATTACTGTTTGAGTGGCTTATATGGATATGCTCAATTAGTGGCTATAAGCTATTGAATATGTTTTAATTTATGTGGTGTGTTCTTAAATTACTCAGTAGTGAAATGAAACTTGTTTAAGTAATGGATGTTTTTTGTGCAATTATTTTGATTAGATTTTGAGGAAATTGGTGTGTTGCAAAAGTAATGGATGTTTAAGTAATGTTTTGATCTATTTAAATTTGGTGAATGAATTTTATTGTGGAACTCTTAATAACACGGGCACATTTAACAAAGCGTGGAAGAATAGGAAAATAGGATGGTTAGAATGATTTGGTTCGGGATTTATATTCATAGCATTCTGCTGAGGGTAATACTATTGTGAAGGATTGTTTTGTTGAATGTGCATATCGTTGTCCCTTCTACTTTTCAAAATGTTCATTGTGAAGGACCTGAGTTAATGTGCATATCTTTTACATTTAAATTGCTGCTGGTATGTGTTCAACCCAAATTCTTATGCAAACAACTGCGGTACTTACCTATTTGAGTGAGCAAATCAACTAGCTTTCCAGTTGTATCTCAGTAAAAGTACTTTGTATAATACTACTTAATTGTATATATATATAAAAAAATAATACTACTTAATTGTGCATTTTGGAAGCTACATTGCTATGTACGGTGGTTCTTCTGGTGATTTCCTTACCATTTTCTAACTAAATTTACCACTGTTCTTCCTATCACTTTAGCCTATGTCTGTATTTACGTTGTCTGTACACACTATCTTATAGGTTGGCCATGAGGCATATGTACAACAAGGAGATGGTGGCTTTCCCAATGATTTTCATAATCCGTTTAAAGATTTCTTCCGAGATAATGTAAGCACTTTTGTTTCGGTATCTTTCTATTGACTTTAGTTCTATTGATTTGTGCATTTCTTCAAAATCGTTCAGACAACAAATGCTAGGGAAGCAACCCTTGTCACCCTGCCTGCTGTAGATTTACCCGGATTGCCCCAAGTTTTGGGCATTACTGGAAACAGGCTTTTATAACTTCTTATTTGGTGCTGTTTTCTAGTGTACTATCAACTCATTGACTCGAAGAATTTTTTCATTTTCCAATTCTATGAATTGACATGGGGTTATTGAACTTCTAATACTATTACCTATCAAAAAAAAAAAAAACCTTTTAATACTATTCGATTTTCCTATATTGAGGCCATGTTGTTGCTAATGTTTACAGTGTGGTCTAAGAATGGGATGATGTATTGTAAGCATTATCTGCATTTGTAGCTTTTCTGTTTTTCATGATGTTAATTTCACCTCTAAATTCTGATGTAATATTTTCATGTGCATGCTGTGGCATTCTCTACTATGGAGATTAGATTTTTGAAGACTTCTTCAGTCGTAGACTTGGTGGTGAAGACATAATTTTTTGGACTTCTCATGCTGGACACGCTATTTGCATTTATAAGTTTTGGGTTCTAGGGAGATTTAGGGATAGTTATTAGATGTGGGGCTCATCTATTGGTGAAGTTGATGCCAATGTGAAACTTTTTTGCAGTTCAATCCATATATGAATCTCAGTGACTTTATTAAGCATTGATATTAAGTGGTTTCTTCTCTTCCATTTGTGTTGATTATGTATATGGTTGGTTCAAAGTTTATAGTTCATGGTTTTTCGAAGTCTAATACCAGTTAACCACTATTATCCGCAGCATAAGTATATCTGCAAGTCACGCAGAGGAAAACGAGTTGTATTAGGAACGAAGTCAGTCAAGCTTAATATCATGCCAGGTATTTCTTTTTTCGTTGTAAATTTATTTATTTATTTTTTTGGCTCTGGTGGTTGCATTGCTAAATTTTCATGCTGTTGTCAAGCTGTTTCATATCCTAGCTATTTAATGAAGGACCTCCTACTTCTGCAATTTTATCCTTCCGAGGCATATGCCTTTTGGCTGTCTGCATATTCTGAGAATTGACCCAGGACTAGGGGTTGTCATGGGTCTGGTTAGTTAGATTGGGTTTGATATGAACCTGTCATCCAATCTGAGTCTGCCGAGTTATATAAAACACAACCTGCTGTTGACCGAGTATTGCATGATCTTATGAATTCAGGACATAAAATTTGTGTATTTTATGAAATTGATGGGATTGCAGACTTTATCTAATATTTTCGGGTCTGTTTGCTTTAGGAAGCAAATCATATTTTGTTTCTTAAGCTAAAGAAGAAAAGAAAAGAAAAAAAAAAAAGTGGTTTTATAGGTTTCCTATATGGTAGCTTCTATAGGTGCTTGACTCTCGTTCTTTGCCATTTGCAGCTGATTTAATATTTGTGGTGGATGAGAAACCTCATCCTATTTTCAAGAGAGATGGAAATGATCTCTCATAGGGTTGTGACCCTTGATTAAAAACAAAATTACTTATTTCGAGGGTTGTGACCCTCGATACAAGTAATATTTGTGAAGGATCCAACACTCTTTATCGAGGGTTATAACCCTTTTTATCGAGGGTTATGACCGTCGATAAAGATAAAATACTTTATTTGAGCTTTGTTTAGGCCGTCAAAACAACTTTTTCGACGGTGTTTCTATCGACACCTTTCAACGGTTATCTTAACAGTCGAAATAACCTTTTTCAAAGGTTTTTAATACTTATTTTGAGGGTTTTGACCCTCGTAAAAAGTCATTTTTTTGGTAGTGACTGTACCAAACATGCCTTAAAGACAACCAACTCATCCAAGAAAGTTAAAAGGCGTTAGTGTTGAAATTGTTCCATCAAGTTTCATTTGAAAATAGTGTGGACCCCACGTCAATTAAAAAATTAGGAAAAAAGAGAGACACTAACAAAATGTCAACAGAGCTATATAGGTAGCTGTTAGTCTAGGAAAAAAAGTAGGTGGCACATATAAGAAAGAGATTTTCAATATAATAAAGATACATTTTCCATATCAAATTTTAAAAAGGAAAAAAGAAGGAATATTAATATTAATTGAAGTACAAAAGAACTATACCTTCAAAGTTCAAAGGTAAAAACCCTCACTCTAGCCTTTCTCACTCTCTGTATCTAGTTTCCTAGTAGACCTGCGCTCTCTTTCTCAACCATTTTCAACAATTCCAGTTCTAAAAAAGCTTTCTTTAGTCTCATAATAATATATATGTAACTCCACAGTGTTATGTGTGTTTGTATATATATATATATTTATATATAATTTCTTAATCTCTGTTTTTTTTAATTAATTTTTTATCTAGTTCTTGGAATTGGGTTTTACTGGGTATTTGGGGTTTGGAATTGAAAATTTTCTTGTGGGGTTTTGGGATTTCAAAAGCTTTTGGGAGTTTTGGATGGCAAACCCATCTGTGACTCATCAAGAAGTGTCTTATTCGTTCAACGGACACGTGGCAGCAGCCAGAGAAAACCCAAACAACTGGAACTTAGGAGCAGCGCCAGAGAGCTCGGCCTTGAAGCACAAATCGGGTATCTCCATGGACTGGACCTTGGAGGAGCAAGCCATACTTGAAGATGGGCTAGCCAAGTGAGTAAAGATTGAGTGTCTAAATTTTTAATTGATATCTATTTTCAAATGTTACTGCTTAGCGGAACAACTTCTACACTAACACCATTTAGCTTTCTTTAATGAGTTGCTTACCTTTTAAATGATGTCAGATTGTTTTGCCAAATGGTTTGTTTTAATAGGATGGGAGTAAAAGGTCAGCTTGCTGACATTGTGCTCCCAGACTACTCTATAATTTCCCTTAATAGAGTGGGTTGTTCCAGAAATTAATTGAAGGAAGGTGAGCTAAGCCGTGAAGTAATGATGAGCAGTGGGTAGGGGGTTTGGCCGAGTAATGAAGAGAGAGAATAGTGACAAGAAGGGAAGAGAGAGAGGTGAGCGGCTTCTGATCTGGAGCAATTACAGCACTGTGGGGGGTAGGCGGTGCAGTAATGAGTACTGTGGGGGTAGGCGTGAAGTAATGACAGGGCAGAGCCCTTTATAATGGCCGTGAGAGAGAGAACACTACGGAAGTTCGAATAATGGAAGAGAGAGAACCTGGGAAAAGGCAGTGAATTCATTGGTGGTTAGACCCAGTAACGGTAATAAATTTTGAGTTGAGTTGCAATTTGAGTTAGGCAGTGAATTTCAAAACACCCCATCACATGTTTTTTAATTAGGCATGGGACCCACCTGAATTTGAGTTGGTTTTTTAGAATGAACTTAAATCCGGTGTGCCAAACATAATTGTTTTGTGTGGAACCCAGTGATTTTGGATTCAAATCACATAATCACGATTTGAATCCTGCATACCAAACGGCCCCTTAATGCTTTTAGTTTTAGTTTCAAGTTTCAAAGCGACTATTTAACTTAATGATGACGTGGTCAAACTAAAAATTGACTTCTTATTGTTTAGAGTTTAGGGGCTAAAAGTATTCTTTTGAAATTTCAAAGACCAAAAAGGGTCAATTTTTTGAACTCTAGAGACTAGAAACGCAAAATAAGTAAACTTGAGGGACTAACAAGTCTATTTTGGCCATAATTTTATTTGCGTGGTTTAGGAATGCTAGAATTGTATATGGTTTGCATTATTAACTTTGATGGACTTTATAATATACATAATTGACAGTGTTTTTTTTTTTTTTTTTTATTGAAATGTATTTTCACGTGACAGGTGCTTTCAGTGGCTGTTTACAATCACTACAAAATGATATATGATGCTCCCGTTCATAAAAAGTTAGTTCTTTATTGTCTTTGTATTGAGTTAGCTTATGATCTTTACAATCTATAAGAAAGCGGTTCATACTAGTTGTTTTCAGTTCTGCTAGCGCGTCTGCATTGATGTCTTTTAACTTTTTTTATGAGAGTAATAGTTAGATGCCTGTCCATCAAATGCTGCTGCTTTATTTACCGAATTGATGCATCTGAATACCAGGTCAGGTGTAGAACTGGGTAATGATGAAGCTGAAAATGAGGACAGTGATTCTGTTGAGCTGGAGAAGAGCAATGTATTGCTTATGGGCCCCACTGGGTCAGGTATTAATTTGATGTTGTTTTTTTGTTAAGGTATTTGTGTGAGACCAGATGCTTACAAGGGCTGCAGTTTTGATTTTTATGTATTTTTTTTACCTTGATTGTAAGGATAGGGAAAACCTTACTTGCGAAAACACTAGCTCGTGTTGTGAATGTGCCATTCGCCGTTGCTGATGCAACAACGTTAACACAGGCAAGTTCATTGCTTGATATGGTTATCTAACTGTCTGTCTGGTAATAAGAAAGCCATATGCCAAAGTATGGGGAGCTGCCTATGTTACACCATATCAGAAAAAAATGGACATTGAACAAATATTACTGATCACTTTGTCATTTACCCCCTCCCCCCCCACCACACACACACACACACACACACGCACATATTTTCACATATGTGCAATTTTTTATACTATAAAGTTTCTTGCTGGTTATAAGAGAAAGATTTTGACTTCTTTAACATAGTTAGATCTTTCGCGTTATCATATAGATTTGAACACTTGCCCCAAATCGAGGTCCAGATCATAATTGCACTAGTGTATAACTAAAGACAATAGATAGATGGGAGAAACCAGAGAAAGAACTAAGTATAGGCATCTAGGTTCACTAGTTACTTAACTATTGGTGGGTCTCCTTGTACGTATTGTCTGGAAAAGGACTTAATGATTATTCGTTTGCCGGAACCAGAAGTAAATATTTTGGTAGATATGGATCCCATAAAAGCTTCTTTCGAGGAATGACCCAGACCCGATCATTTCTTAGGAACAATAGGTACTGCTTGGATTTGGAACCTACATTCCGATGCTCACGATTTTGATAGCCAATAATATTTGGAGGAGATCTCTTGATTTTTAAATAGTGAATTTTAGGTCTTTTATGACTACTGATTTTGATGCAGGCAAATTGCAAATAATGTATGTTCTATTCTTGTTCCTTTTTTGTGAATACATCCTATTGAAGTATGTTAATTGCAATTAAATGTTTTTGAAACTTATTGTTGTATCAATAAAGTTGTTTTGCTGCTTTGCTGAATTAATCTGAAAAATTCAAATAATGCTCTCTTTTTCCCTCTCTAGGCAGGTTATGTTGGAGAAGATGTGGAATCAATATTGAATAAGCTGCTTGTGGTATGGTCATATGTTATTTAATTTTTCTCTTATACACAGACATTTTTTTTGGCTAAGTAATAGAATTTTACTAATAAAATGGGACAATCTAGCACACAGAAAGTGTACTAGAAAGTTTCATAGAGGATTACAATTTAAAAGTCATACAATCAAGAAATAAAGGAAATGGAGGAGACATCACTATGAAAAGCACACATCTCTTGCACAGCCCTCTCAAAAGAGTATTTGATTGACAAAACCATATGCTCCAGCCCCTCTAAAGCCTGACTAGATGTCATTGTGGAACAACCATCCAAATATAAACACTATGATGTTGATTGAATTTCTGTTTTGATGCAGAACCGAAACATAGTAGGGTTAAATTTTGTTCTAGTTAGATGCAAACCATTAAATCCATAAGTCCTTTAATTGTAATTCTTTGGATACAATTCTTTAGACTATCTTGTGTTGTGTATTTTTTTACTTTCCAAACGAATTTTTTCATTTGAAAACCCACAAAAAATTGGTTCCTTTTTCATCTCTAAAAACAAGTTCCTTTTTCATCTCTAAAAATTGGTTCCTTTTTTTTTCCTTCTCTTTTTCCTCTTGTCTATTATATAAATTTCCCTTTTTTTTTGTTTATTTCTAATTACCTATGTTTTGGGTCTCCTATTGTCAATTGTAATACTTGATAAGTTGCACTACAAAGACCCTAATGCCAAATTGGCAAGTAGATAGCTCATATGGTCACACAGTCAAACACTATTGTATTTCTTTTGTTGCATTGCTGGCATAAAAATATGCATTTGCACACAGTTTTTGAACATTTTGAACTTCAATTTTCTGGTCCTAAATCAGATGGTGGTTGCATGCTCATTAGGTTAGTTTCATTTGTATAATTTCTTAGTTTATATCCAAAAGGTATTGGCATTTTGTGGGATGGAATGGTTGTATGGCTTTCTTGTTACTGATGCCAATGAGCAATGAAGCATTGTTGGATATTTAGAACATGATGAGATTAGAAAGTGAGTTATTGTATATATAACAAGTTTTGGAAGGTCGCTAATTGAATGCTTAACAGTGTTTGTTGTTAATATGGAGTAAATCTATCAATTTAATCTGTAGATTTCATCTTTCGAATCGTACATGAGAATATGGTCATTCTGGATGCTTAATTTCCAAGCTTAGAGCCTCTTGATCATGTATGTTGTGCATCTACATAAGGTCATTATAGTTGCATGCATAGACTAATGTATGCACACTTAGAGTGTTGGAGAAACCTACTGGATATTCTGTTTGCTTCAGGGCTTTCTTTGATGGAGCCAATTCAATAATTCATTTTTTAATTTCTCACCTTTTTTTATCTAATACAAGATGTTTAAATTTGATGGATAATTCCTCAAAGTTTGTTGTGTTTGTTTTGCCTGTAGCCTCAGCTCAAAAAACTTATATATTGGATTTTCTGATTGGTGTTTAGGAAGCTGAGTTCAATGTAGAAGCAGCTCAGAAAGACATTGTCTACATTGATGAAGTTGATAAGATTACTAAGAAGGTTTTGTGATGTTAATAAATGAAATGCACACTCAAGTATCTCTATGCCTTAAGTATGATAATCCAAAGCGATTTTTGTGTGCAGGCTGAGAGCTTAAACGTTGGCAGAGATGTATCCGGAGAGGGTGTTCAATAGGCATTGCAAAAAATGCTGGAAGGAACGGTGCATGGATTAAATTTGCCTTTTCCTTTGTCTGATTTCCTACATCTTTAATATCGGGAAGAAGCAGGTGTTTTCTGTTTATTCTTCTTGGATATTTATTTCAGTATATACAATTGTTCATGTTTAATACATTGACATTGGGATATTCATAGTTATTTTGGTTTGGAAATATAAGCAGGTGGAAGTTGTCATTATTCTTCAACAAGTCACCTCACCACCTCTATTTTCTTGACTATTGATATTTTCCCTCTCCTTTAGAGCTTTGGTCTTTCATGCATTCAGTGAATTACAACTTCTAGATGTGCTGATGCATTATATATATTTCCATTCCAATTTTCAGTCCTTGTAAACATCCCAACTTTTGTATATCAAAGCTTTAAGAATTTTCTTTTGATTATGTAAGGTATAATAGTATATTAGGTACCATATTATGCTATATATTGACTAAATGTTTTCTTTGTCAGATAGTGAGTGTTCCCGATAGAGGAGCTCGGAAGAATCCTCGTGGTGATCTCATTCAGGTATGCTGGATCTAAACTATCTGTTTTTCTCATATAATTGATATTATTTCATGCAATTATATCTGCCAAGTGCCCAAGTCATAGGCAAAAGGAGCACTCAAGTGCACCTGGAACTGACCATGCCTGGAGAACTTGGTTTTATGCTAGGCACTTGCCACATGAAATTGCTGGAAATAGTTTGTAAATATTTTGAAATTTATGTAGTTTTACTAGGAACTGTGGGAATGTAAATTTCAAATAATTAAATATTTTTGACAGCTCGTTAGATCTGGATTTATGTTTCCTTATAGTTGTGCCTTTTTTTAACTAGAGATGATTCACAGATGGATACCAAAAATATACTTTTCATTTGTGGTGGAGCATTTGTTGATTTAGAGAAGACGATTTCAGAGAGGTAATACTTTTCTTGTGCTGGATGTTAACAGAATATTTTTTACTATTGTTGGCTTCTCCTGTGATGGGACTTCTAAATATTTACGTTCTTTTTTCCAGACGACAAGATTCTTCCATTGGCTTTGGAGCTCCAGTTCGTGCAAACATGAGAACTGGTGGATCGACCAATGCTGAAGTGACATCCTCATTGTTGGAATCTGTGAGAATCCACCCAATATGATTACAATTTTTTTTAATATTCTCATTGATTGCGTCCTGCTTTTATATTTTCTGTGCAATGCATATTCTGATTCCTCTCATTATCTAGCCTTATGGGTTTTTAATGAACTTGTAGGTAGAAAGTAGTGATCTTATTGCATATGGCCTCATACCTGAATTTGTTGGAAGATTTCCAATTTTAGTGAGTTTGTCAGCTTTAAATGAAGACCAACTTGTTCAGGTGTGTTCTGTCATTTTAATGTTTAATCTGTTAAGATTTTTCTGTGTCAGTTACTTTTTAGGGCCTTAACATGCTCACTGAGTCTCAGAGGGATAAATGGGGTTTTGTATTTGCAGTTTTGTAACTTTAGTATGCCTAATTGGCTCAAACTCCAAAATGTTTTATCATTTCTGTTTTATACAATAATCATATGATGTTGCTTCCAAAGTTGTGCTTCTACCAGGCAGTAATTCTAGAAATTGGAAGTCTAGAATTTGTTGGTTTTCTCCCTTTTTTGGTTGACAAGGAAGCAGTTAACTTTTTAAATGGTTTATTTATGCAAGATAGGTACTCACAGAACCAAAAAATTCTCTTGCTAAGCAATACAAGAAGATGTTCAGCATGAACAATGTAAGATTTTGAAACCATTGCTTCTGTGGTCAGTATTTTTTATTGCAGATGTGGTAACCCTCTATGTGGTACTTTTGGTACTGCTTGTCTGTCAATAAAATTTCAGGTCAAGTTACATTTTACTGGGAATGCTTTGAGATTGATTGCAAAGAAAGCAATGGCAAAGAACACTGGTGCCCGAGGTTTAAGAGCCATTTTAGAAAATATTCTTACAGAAGCAATGTTTGAGGTATACTTGGGTCCTAGTATCTACCCTAGTCATTATAATTGTATGCAACTATGCTTTTTTGGTTTTTGTTTTATCCCCTTTTTTGAGCGAAGCAACCGTGGTAGTTGAATATTCCTTGCTTATTTTGTAAAATTTTGCTAATTAATCACTTACCCATCTTGGGTGAAATGGCCTAAGTATTCTGATTGATTCCTTCACTCCATATGACCTTAGAGGTTGTTGTGCACGTGTGAGATTTTTGTGCGTAGAGGCACCCCTATTCAGCGTGGACTGGGCTGCAACTTCAACTTTGGGGAGTTTGTCTAACCTTGGCAGGCTTTCTTCTTTGGGGCAAGCCCCAGCCCAACCTTGAATTTCAATTTCAAGAGTTTTCTTGCCCAATAAGCCCTTTTTTTAAATTATATAACCAAATAGGGTACTTTTAAAGTTATATCAAAAGGTAGGGTACTTTTGAAAATCGTCTCTGCCAAAGACGATTTCCGTGCATATTTTATATATATTTTTATTTTAACGCCTTTTAAATATTTGTTTAAAAATATTTAAAAAAAAAAAAAAAGGACCAAAATCGTCTCTACAAGAGACGATTTTGGTGGTTTTATTTTTTTTAAAACTCTCATTTTTTTAAACGTAAAAAAAAAGCACCTAATTTTTTTTACAGCCCTTCTTATTCTTATTGTTAAATTTTTTTCCCAAACTTACTTTCCCGTCTCTCTCTCTCTCCGGCGACACTCTCTCTCTCAGTTCTCTGCGCCGGCTCTCATCGACGACTCTCTCTCTCCGGCGACGCTCTCTGCTTTCTCTGTTCCGGCGACACTATCTGCCGTTCTCTGCTCCGGCTCTCATCAACGACTCGAGCTGTTCTCTCTCTCTCTCTCTCCGCTTCTCTGCTCCAGCCTTCTCAGATCTTCGCGCCGCTCTCTGGTTCAGCATAGGTTAGTTCTTTTCACTGCATTTACTATCATTGCATATGCCTTTTAGGCTAAGTATTGCAGATCTGAAATTTTGGGGGGTTAAAGTAGTTGTTCTGAACATTTTGTTGCTCCCTTTTATCCTACTAGTGACCCATTGGATGAAACAATTGCAAGCCAAAACTTGTTATTTCTGTTTCTTTTATGTTTCTGGTTTGTTCTGTTATGTCTTCTATTTTGTACTTGCATCTGTGACCAAAAAAGAAACTAATAATTTAATTACTTAGCTCCTCCAGAATGCATTCTCTGTCAACATTTTATGCTTTTTTAGGTCTCGTTTGTTTTGGTGTAAACCGTTTTCCTTATTCTCAGGCATTTGGAGCTGTTGAAAAACTGTTCCTGCTTGATTAAGATTTTGTAAAATGACATTTAATCACGCTTGAGTTCAAAACCAAATATGCATACGATTGATTTGTTTTATTTGGATCGAAAATGATTGCTATAGAAAAAATAGTGAAAGGGGCATAACCCTTGTACACAAGAAATATAGCCCAAACAGACAAGAAATAAAAATAAAAATACAATAAAGGTTTAATGAAACTGCATGGATGTTTTAGTCTGTCCTCCCTTGGATGTTAGTTGGTTTGCACAAATCTTTTTTTTTTTTCAGTACACATGTTGTACCTCCACCCTCCAGGCTTTAGCAAGTCGATTCTTGCAATCAGAAATAAGTGCAAATATCCACGGTGGAGTTGTTAGCTTATCATGTAAATATATGAAGACACTTATAAAAAAAAAAAGGGTGTAAATATAGGAAGATAGTATAAGAGTCAAACGTTTGAGATAATATTCCTATTACCCTTATCCCATGTAAGTGCTAGTCCTTCACGTGTTGTTCAAAATTAAGCTTTTGGGTTGGTTGTGTGGACCAATTGAATGGAAAAGCCACCTAGTCATTACCCTAAATTGTCAAGCAACAACTTTCAACCTGATATTGATTGGTGTTACTGGAACTGCGACTTGTGAGAAGAAAAACACCTAGGTATTTGCCAAATTTTTGTTGAGGGGGATGTTGAGTACCTGTGTAAGGGAGGCAACTGTGTTCCTAGTGTTAAAATTAAATATAAATTGTTAAGGGATTTTAAGTTGAGGAATGTTAGTGAGCAGGAACTAAGAACTGATGATACTTGGGAATAGAGGAAATGTGGGCTACCCTTTGGAAGATTAAACTTCCTTGTAAATTGGTAGTGTTTCTTTGGAAAGTATACCATAATCGTCTACCAGTAAGGATGGAATTGATTAGAAGGGACATGACTGTTGACTCTTGTTGTGTGGTTCGTGAGGGGCCTATTTCACATTATGGTATGATGGCCCAGATAAAATTTCAACCAAACAATAAGACTGAAAATAGATCCAGGATATCCATATTCTATTGGTGCACTAAAAGTTAGTGTAGATACTAAAATTGTAGTGGGGTTTGCCATAGCGAATACATTTAATATTTTATTGTTAAGTGAAGCTACAATACTACTTTCTATAAATCAGGTTTTATTTCTCTATGCTTGATTTTTTTTATTTTTTTTTTCTCATTGCTATAATTATATAGTATAAATGTATAGTCGAAAATTTTAAATGATATTAGATTTAGTTCTTTGTTTTAGGAGTAGAAATATGTGAACTTTTATGTCCCTTATTGTTGGCTGTCTAGTTATTATGTGTTTAAAAATTTAAAATTCACTTACTAAATAAAAATTGGTGCTTGCATTGTGTGTAGGCTGCATTTGTCTGGCTTTACATTTATACTAGTTTCCATTTATATAGGTTTTGGTAAGCTGTTACAACTAGTTTCCATTTTTGTCTGCTTATATTTTAGTTCCTTAAATCTTTCTGTTTTTTCTTTGTGGGTTTTGTTCCTTTTTTTCTAATTTATTCTTTTTATTTATCTTCTCTTTTTTTTCTTTTTCTTTCTGTGGCTGTTCATATTTAGTTTCCTTGTACCTATGTAGTTGGTGCTTTGAATAGTGTGTGTGTGTTTTTCGTTTAATCTTTTAGTTTGGTTGTATTTTTGAGACAATGTATATGCTTGGAGATTTCTTGTTTTGAATTGAAGCAGATTTGCACGTGTATTGATTTGACATATCATTTTCTTCATTTTTGCAGTATATTGATTCGATGCATCCGGGTCCTCTTGTTCCGTCAGTCTTGACGAGGCAGTATTGTCATCGATCTACTGCCATTTGGAATGGGTCGTTGGTACGTATTTTAGTTAGCAACTGTTTAATACACAATTCATACATGTATTGCTTTGATCATCCACTGTTCATTGATTATGAGTAGTCATGTTTGGCATAACAGATTTTAACGAACTAATGTTTGTGTGTGTAAACAAAATTTGAAGTTTGGTATTTTAGTCATTTTAATATATGAATAATAAAAGATAACTAAATTTTTTTTGTTATTTTGCAGGTTGAACAACTTCTCCATTGTCGTCGCCGTTCTAAAGTGTTATTACGAGGTCCGCAACCGCATCCTCGTGTCGTCTCATACATCCAACGGGCTGGGTTGTATGGGCTATATGCCTTGGGTTTTATAAGGATTGACTGGGCATTAATTACAGCTTTAGTGGAGCGATGGCGGCGAGAGACCCACACATTTCATATGCCACATGGTGAGATGACGATCACGTTACAGGATGTGGAGGTGCTGCTAGGACTGCCAGTTGATGGTCGTCCACTAGTGGCCTCACCTATTGTAGAACCTGCTGAGCTTTGTCGACAATTACTTGGCGTCACTACAACTGAAGAGGCATTGGACGGGTCGCGCATTTCATTGCCATGGCTTAGTAGGCAATTTCAGGCCCCTATTACTGCTGAGACTAATGAGCAGACTGTGCAACAATATGCTCGATTTTATATGTTAAGTCTGTTGGGCGGGAACATTTTTGTGGACAAGTCGAATAATAAGGTCCATGTAGTGTGGCTGCAGTTCTTAGAGGATTTTGATCGGGCTAGAGAGTACAGTTGGGGCGGTGCAGCACTTGCATGGATGTACAGAGAGTTATGCCGCGCCTGTGAGATGCCTGCCAAGGACATTGCTGGCCCATTAATCCTGGTCCAGATGTGGGCTTGGGAAAGGTTTCCACATATGGTGCCTGAACTTGTAGCACCACCAGAGATTGACTATGGTGAGGATGTTGATGGTCAGCCATTACCCCGAGGTCCCCATGGCGTTAGGTACGTACCAATTGGACTATTACAGTAAATTGTTAAGTGAAACTTAGGGTATATTCAATTATGTAGATTATATTCATTACCTAGCTAGAATGAAAAACATTATGTAGGCTATATTCATTACTAATCACTTTATTTGGTATTTTGATTATGAGGATAAATATAGAGTTGTTGATTTTTTGTCTTAGTTTATATTTGTCTTATTTTTATATTTTGGCATTCTGATTATGAGGATAAATATAGGATTAATAACTCATTAGTGATGAGGATTACTTGACACTAACTATGGATTTACAATTCATTCCTCCATGCCACTTTGATATGCATGCCCCTCAATATTCATTTTGAGATGATTGCTTGTTTATCCATTTATTGTAAAAAAGTTCTCACAAACCCTGTAACCTCTGACCACCATCAGGTGTTGAATCCCATTTGGTATACAGCCCACTGGCAACCTTAAATTCATTTTGTTATTCTTGTTTTTGCAGTCTATTTATCTTTGTATGGTAGTTTAGACATTTGGAACATTCTCTCCTTGATAGATGAACCATTTGTTATCAAGAGACTGTGACGACTTGTCTAATCTATACTTGTTGCCTTTTTTAAATCTGAACCTACACTTCAGACTTAGTTTTTTTGAAAGATTTATATGAAAGTCGTCTTTTGTAAAGACGACTTTCATATAAATTTTTTTGAAAGATTTATATGAAAGTTGTCTTTACAAAAGACGACTTTCATATAAAATTTTTTTGAAAGATTTATATGAAAGTTGTCTTTTACAAAAGACAACTTTCATATAAATTTTTTTGAAAGATATATATGAAAGTTGTCTTTTGTAAAGACGACTTTCATATAAATTTTTTTGAAAGATTTATATGAAAGTTGTCTTTACAAAAGACGACTTTCATATAAATTTTTTTGAAAGATATATATGAAAGATGTCTTTACAAAAGACGACTTTCATATTTTTTTAAAAAAAAATGAAAGTTTTTTAAAAAACGACTTTCATATATTTTTTTGAAAGATATATATGAAAGATGTCTTTACAAAAGACGACTTTCATATAAATTTTTTTAAAAAAATTATATGAAAGTCGTCTTTTGGAAAGACAATGGAATTAAAAATCAAAAGCATCTAATATTAATAGTCAATTAGAAAAGAGAAACTGGCCAAAAATTTCAGAAAAGAGAAACTTCATACAAAACTTTATATGTTATTTTTCATATAAAATATTTTACAATTGCATGTGTTGATGATAACTAATGAGAATGTTTTTGTGTTCATGTATATAGGTGGCGAGGGATTAAATGTAAGAAAAAGGTCCCGACACATGTACTAGAGTCCTATCGTCGTTCGTTTTCCACTATACTTGCCAGTCAGGTAGCGTTTGTAGTTTATTTTATTTCTTTATCTTGATCTTTTTAATAAAATGTTAATGTGTGATGGGTTGTTCATGATTTCTGAAAAATTATCGTCATCTAATATTAATGTGTGATGGATTATTCATGATTTTTGAGAAATTATCGTCATCTAATGCTGGTGTTGTTGTTGTTTTTTTTTATTTTTTCTTTTGTAGATTATCTGGGAGCCATACAAAGAGATTTTAGATGGGCTTCCAGCGTATTGCAAAGCTGGACAAGATATTTGGCGTACCAAGTCACCCCTAGTATGTGGTCATTTGATAGAGTGGCATCTACCCAATCGGGTTCTGCGGCAGTTTGGCATGGAACAAGACATTCCAGGGCCATTTGATACAGAAACTCGATTACACGATGTCGATCTGAGGGGGAAGTCTGACACAGATTGGACTATTGAATGGGCTGATTATATTCAGAAGTGGAACACACGGGCTGAGACTGTTGTGACCCGTCCCTTATTGGAGCAGCCCATTTCATATAGTCATCCGTATATGAGGTGGTATCGTCGTATTACCCGACGTTGTATCAGTAAGGACAGCAGCCAATACGATGAGTTGGTAAGGTTTCTAAAATGAGTATTACGTTATTTTCTTTAGAGTTATCCATAAATATTATGAAGTTGTATACTGACATGTACTTTTTATGTGACAGGCTGATATTTTGGTTAGCCATATCACTACGTGTCCATCTGAAACCCCGGGAAGTGGATTACATCGGGGCCTTGAAATTTTGAACTCGTTGAATAGATTAGCCCCTGCAACATTGGATGGATGCTTCTACATCTGCCCCAGTCAATCCACCAGATGATGTTGATGGCACACTACATGGCTACCCGTTTCCTGGTGGACGTATGTCGAGGTGCACCGCGTGGTCAGGTGCATCGCATGGTGTGACGTCCCCGAGGTGCATCGCGTGGTGGTGGACGTGCCCGAGGTGCACCGCGTGGTGGTGGACGTGCCCGAGGTGCACCGCGTGGTGGTGGACGTGCCCGAGGTGCACCACGTGGTGGGGGACATGCCCGAGGTAACAAAGTTTGTTTTAAAACATCTTTTGTTCTTGTTAAAAATCGAAATGATAAAATAATCCTTGGATTATCATTTATTTATCTATTGTGTCCTTTTACAACAGATGAAGATGGTATCAGGACTGCTCCCCCTTTGACTGTCGGTACTGATTTAGAGGATCATCCTGCTGCCCCTGAGTCCACTCCAGCCACCTCTATTCATCCTGCTGCCCCTGAGTCCACTCCAGCCACCCCTATTCATCCTGCTGCCCCTGAGTCCACTCCAGCCACCTCTAGTCATCCCATGGACATCAATATGTCAGAATGTGTTGCGCCCATTGAGCCAAGTACAGAATTTGGCTCTATCGCTACACCATCAGTTCCCATAGCCCATGTTGAGATGACATCCACGGGCCCTAACCAGACTTGTTCACCTCCTTCCTCATCCTTACCCACCACATTAGAAGAACCGCCTTTGGCGGTAGACTTGGTTGGGCAGGTGGATGGGCTTGTTTGGGGTAAACGTAGGCAACGTAGACCAGAGCAAACAGAGGCCCCACAAGTAGATTATCTTCAGCAGCCCTCACAACTAGATCATCCGCAGCAGCCTCAACGTAGGATCCTCCCAAAACGCATAAAGAAACTGAGACCGTGTGGGACATGAACAGTAAGTAATATCTTCTTTTTTTAACCACTCAAGACATGCTTATAACCTTTAAACTCTTATTTACAAATGATGATTGAGATGGGCTCAAGCATAAGTTCTTGGCATTTCCATGTCTTAATTTGTTCTTGTGCTACAAGGTCTGTGTATGTCAATGTTTATAAGATCACCCTATACTTGGTGGATGTCCATGATTAAAATATGTTGTTGTGGTTAATAAAGTATTGGTTTATGTTTGGTACATGATGCCTACTATGATTCTCTTCATTTTTTTTTTCTTTGTTGCCTTCTTTTCTCCATTCCTCTGATACTTTGGTTATTTTATATAGTTCAGAGCTATGTACTGTGGACATGGACATGAGTTTTGTGTTTTGATGCAGAGAGGTTATTCTCTTGTGACTGAGACATTTGGTTAAAATTGAGCTAAATATCAAATGCATTTATTTGGTTACAAATGTTAAGACATTTGTATAAGCATGGGAGACTGAGGCCAGAAACACAGAGAAAATTTTATTCTAATTTTAAGAGTCAATTGTATTTTTATTGGTCAATTAGATTTTTATTTTAGGTCTTATAATTAATTAGAATAATTATTATTTTATTTAATTTCCTAGAGTCAAAGATATTTTTTTTGATGTGAGAGTCAAAGATATTTTGTAATTCAATAATTGGCTTTCCTTTATCAACTAGAATTAGGGTTTAGTCCTAGTAGTCTATAGAAGCATGCTATTGTGTATTCCTATGGAGATATTTTACAATTTGATTGATTAATAAAAGTTCCTTTGGAATTTTTCCAATGGCCTCTAGCCAACCCTAGGTGTTGATTCCTAGGTTTGTTCTCTCTTGTTTAATGCTAACTCTAAGCAAGTCTAGATGCTAACCCCTAGGTGATCTATCTTTTATTTCGGTTCTTTCAATTTTGTTGTTGCATCCATTTTGGTTTTGTCTTGTATCAAAGACCTCCTTGATAGGATTCCAATGCTGGTTCTATCTTATCTTGAATATTCATGAAAGAGTCATTACACTTAGATATTTATAGGAAATTTACCTCATAGCAGAAAGAGTTTGTGAGAATTTTAATTAACTCAAAAATATCTTATCCATGAATATGTTCGTCTAATTATATTTTTTGTTAATTTTATTGAACAGCTCAAAATACCAATTCCACTAAAAATAGGAAAGAAAATTCACATGATTTTCATTAATGAATTTAATATAAAAACAAGCAAAAGAAGTTAGTTTCACTATTTCTTACAGTTGGCCCATTATTATCATCAGAATGTATGACAATGCACATAAATCTCCTCAGCTCACACTTAAATGCACTTATATGCACATAAATTCCCTAGTATCATACTCGTACTACTGTGCAGTAATGCAATATCGATAAGGAAAGCAGCACCCGTAGTTATGGTTGTGGAAACATACTGGGGTGTTTAGGCTTTGTAGAAGAGAGTTTTGGGAAATGCAATGAGGCTTTCATATCTGGCTTGGCTCGAAAGAACATATGAAGCCTATAGTCCATTCCAATGACATACATCATTAAAGTTTTGAGTATTTATAAAACTTTAGTAATTATAGTGGTTTCTAATTCGATAATATATAGAACCACTTCAATTTTGGTCACTTTTGATAAAGGTATAAGGATTTGGGTAAAGGTATGTAAATTTATATGGTCTTGTATCTATAGGAACCATTGGATTTAGTGGAGACAACAAATACTTGAACTTGCTTATATCAATATGAAATTACTTAAATAAGTACTGTTTCTTCTTGTCACACAGTTTTCGTGTGGGACAGTCACTAAATGCTGTATTTTTTTGGGGTCATATTTTTGCTTTATGTGCTGATATATATTTAGGTCAAAGTGTAAGTAGAGTTCATAAAGGTCCAAGTGTGGCTATGATGCACAATGTCAATCAATTGATGCTTCATATTAGTATGTTGTGTTGTGAGCTTTCCAAGTTGCCTATATGCTTTAGACGTTCTTTTACACTGAAATGAAACTAAAGTCATTTTTAGATGAAATGCACCATTGTGCCTCTAGGGTTGCTTATGTTGTTTTTTCTCAAAATAACTGCTGCTTGCTTTCTTACATCAAGAAATGCATTTTACTTACTTTACATATTTATTTTATTTATGAAGATTTATGAAGAAGTGTTTTTCTTTCTTTCTTCAGCGTACTAGCCAGAACCTTGGGGTAGGATATAATGCTCTAGAGTGCACAAAACCTTCAGCCTATACACTGAAAAGCGATGTTTACAGTTTCGGAGTGGTCATGTTGGAATTATTGACAGGGCGGATGCCTTTAGACAGGTATGTTACATTGTTGGAGCCTGAATTTCGACCTCCCATGTCAGAGGTGGTGCAAGCATTGGTGCGGTTAGTCCAACGGTCAAGTATGAACATGAGAGATGAACTTGAGGCTTCTCATCGGATGGATGATTATGACTATCAGTGATTTATATTTTGAATATTGTATATACATATGTGTGAGATAGATTCAAGGGAAGGAGAGTCATGTTCTTTTTTGTTTTTGTTTTTCCCCTCATGGATATTTCTGTTAATAGATATATTTTTTTCAGAACTCTTAGAAACTCTAGTTGTTATAATTTGTAAGTTTCTTTCTTTTTAAGAAAGCAGAATATGAGCAATCTGAGAATTGTATCTGTGGAAAAAAGCTGGTACAGGCTGTTAGAAGTTATGGTGGACAAATCCAAAATTGGGAACATTTTGGAAATTGAAAGAGATTTACTCTTTAAGCTATACTCCGATTTCTTTGGTTTTCTAAAAATAAAAATAAAAAATTGCCACATTACGTTTTATGTCCCCTTGATGAAACCTCGGGGCTAATGAAGTTTGCTTTAAATGCTTTTAGATGTCAATCTTCCTTGAGATTATCTATAACACATCGAGATATATACTTCATAGATGCGGTGCAAGGAGATTTGTTTGTTATTATTATTATTATTTTGTACATGATTAATTATGAGGTGAAAAGGAAGCAGATTGAACGTGATTCTGGTGGTCCAGAAGCGTTTCAGAATCAGTAGCTTCTGAGAAGCTTTAAGAAGCATTATGCTTTTAAGTTAAGGCCGCCATATAGAGGTGTTAAAAATCAATCAGTTAGGTTACACGACAGATATGCAATTTTTTTATGACAAACACATCACAAGCTAATGCTCCTAATAAAAGTATAGCTGTGTAATAAGAAAAATAAAACTACTTTCTAAGTATCACAAAAACATCACAAACCTGATTCAGTTTTCCACACTTGCAGTAGCACCAACATAGCCAAATCTTAGATCACAAGATAAATTGACTAAAACATTACTTAGTTTAATTGTGACCTTTACAACATGAAAACAACAAAATACACCTATTTAAAATCTCCAAAGATAAATCTCAAACTTTAATCCCAATGCACAAACCACCTTAAACGGAATCATAAAAATCAAAATGACCCTCCTACAACCTTGTTTGCTGCAGCTCATGATGAAATCATCTAAGCCATCGCACTACATGGATCTCCAACAACCAAATCTTCTACCTAATACAAAAAATGAAATAATTAATGAAGTAGCACAAGATAGAACAAATGAAATGTTATGATTCATTAAAAGAAAATAATTTCATACTGTAATAGAAGGGAAAAGTGGCATTGCATATAGTCACTTCATTCTATCCATAACTTTGAATTTGGAAAAGTTATCAGTCTCTAACCACATTTATTATGGACAAAAAAATAACTAAACGAGTATATCACATACCTAGTTTGTACCAGTACCACTTGTCGAACCCGATCTAACATTGGGACATGTTCTACGATTATGTCCTTCCTCCTGACATATTCCACATCTCGGCTTAGGTTGATTCTCTCGCCAATCCATCTCATTCCTTATTCTTGTTGATTTTGGTCGACCTTTTTGGCGAAGCATTGTTGGGTCAGGGCGCAACGTAGGCCCTTCAATAGGCTGCCAATATGGCTCATCTTTCAGGGGCTCAAAAGACCCTGAATAACTGGCTAGTTGTTCAGTTAAACTATAACATGAGTCAATATATTGCTTTAGCTGAATGTTTTGGTGAGCACAACATGCAATTACATGCGAACAAGGGATCTTCAACATTTGCCATTTCCCACATGTGCATGTTCCCTCCTGCAACTTAATCTGATGAGTGTGGTCACCCCTGTACGAACTACCTAGATTAGGACGTGTTCGAACATCAAATACACCTTGGTTACGATCAAAATTCGTTACTGTATGACCCTTTGCCTTCTCCTGATTCCTATGCAATATATCCATGGCATATTTACTGTACATTTCACCAGAACTCAATTGATCTTGAATTTTGACACGACGATCATCGAAATAAGACACAAGTTTGAAAAAAGAGAATTTCACCAATGCAGTTATGGGTAGGCTACGTGCACCTTTCAATACACCATTGAAGCACTCAGACAAATTTGTGGTCATTGCCCCATAACGATGCCCACCATCATGTGAGTATGTCCATTGCTCTTTGGCGATCTCATCCAATCTTTCACCAGCTTCCTCATTGTATCTTCTAATGCAATCCATTGTTGTGTTGAATTTCCGTAGCTGATTAGCACTGCCCGCTCTCATTATCATATTGTACAAATTTCGGTCTTTGTAACGCTGTAAGAAGTTACTAGCTACATGACGAATGCAAAATCTCCAATGTCCATTTGGGGATCGCCAATCATCGATATTTTTATCCATAATGGCACTTTGGATTCCTCCATGCCGGTCTGATATAGTGCAAATACCTTTCCGTTGTGTGACATGGAGCCTGATCAAGCATAAAAACCACTTCCAAGTAGACTCAGACTCATTTTCCACAATTGCAAATGCAAGAGGATAGACCTTGTTATCCGCATCTTGACTCGTTGCTATCAATAACTTCCCCTGATATTTGCCATATAAATGAGTTCCGTCAATACTGATTACTGGCCTACAATGTACGAATCCTGCAATACAAGGTCCAAACGCCCAAAATACACGCTGAAATCTCTCAGTATTTTTTTCGAAACCATATTTTTTGACGAATTTCACAACTGTAGTTGGATTAGCTTCCTGTAATGCCAACATGAATTTCGGTAAGATCTC
>OU015761.1:73760372-73775031 GCA_907173295.1 Fagus sylvatica
TCGTCTGGAAGAATATTATAACCAGGTTCGGAATACCCAAGACTATCATCTCTGATAATGGGACACAATTCACCAGTAAACCTTTCACGAAGTATTGTTCAGAACTCGGTATAAAAAACGTGTACAGTTCACCAGGCATATCCTCAGAGTAATGGACAAGCCGAGGCCTCGAACAAAACCGTGTTAGACGGAATCAAGAAAAGGCTGGAAGATGCCAAGGGAAGATGGGTGGAAGAATTACCTAATGTCTTGTGGACTTTCAGAACCACTCCACGGAGGTCAACAGGGGAGACCCCATTCTCATTAGCATATGGATCGGAAGCAGTCATCCCATTAGAAATCGGACTCCCCACTCTCAGAACATCGGAATGGGAACCAACAAGGAATGATCTGGCTCAATCCCAAGCTCTAGACTTACTAGAAGAAAGAAGAGAACAAGCAATGATCAGGTTAGCCTCCTACCAGCAGCAACTGAAAAAGGGATACAACAAGAACATTCGACCAAGGTCCTTTCAACAAGGAGATCTGGTCCTCAGAAAAGTTTTGGCAACACTAAGAACCGACCGACGGTAAGCTGGGGCCAAACTGGGAAGGACCGTACAGGGTGCGATTTGTCACAGGAACAGGAGCCTATCACCTAGAAGACTTGAATTCTTTACCCTTGCCTCGGCCATGGAATGTCAGCAATCTTCGGAAGTATTTCCATTAGTTCATATTTTTTATTTTACGAAAAAAAAAAAAAAAAAAAAAAAAAAAAAAAAAAAAGGGTAGTTGGTATGGATGTTTAGCACAAGTTGTAAACTAATAATGAATAAGAAAAACAAAAGGTGGACGTAGGCCCCATTGGCCGAACCACGGTAAATCTGGTGTCCCTACCACTTCACTATCCTTGTTCATAAACAATTAAAAGTCAAAAACTTAAAAATGACTTGACTTAGGCTTTGGCCAACCGAAGAAGGTTTCCAAGCACTGAGGTCCAGGGGGACTGGCAAGTTAAAAAAAACTTAAAAATAACTTGACTTAGGCTTTGGCCAACCGAAAAGGTTTCCAAGCACTGAGGTCCAGGGGGACTGGCAAGTTAAAAAAAACTTAAAAATAACTTGACTTAGGCTTTGGCCAACCGAAAAGGTTTCCAAGCACTGAGGTCCAGGGGGACTGGCAAGTTAAAAAAAGCTTAAAAATGACTTGACTTAGGCTTTGGCCAACCGAAGGGTTTCCAAGCACTGAGGTCCAGGGGGACTGGCAAGTTAAAAAATTAAAAATGACTTGACTTAGGCTTTGGCCAACCGAAAAGGTTCCCAAGCACTGAGGTCCAGGGGGACTGGCAAGTTAAAGTTAAAAATTAAAAATGACTTGACTTAGGCTTTGGCCAACCGAAAAGGTTTCCAAGCACTGAGGTCCAGGGGGACTGGCAAGTTAAACTTAAAAATAACTTGACTTAGGCTTTGGCCAACCGAAGAGGTTTCCAAGCACTGAGGTCCAGGGGGACTGGCAAGTTAAAAAAAACTTAAAAATGACTTGACTTAGGCTTTGGCCAACCGAAAAGGTTCCAAGCACTGAGGTCCAGGGGGACTGGCAGGGGGAGGCAAGTTAAAGTTAAAAACTTAAAAATGACTTGACTTAGGCTTTGGCCAACCGAAAAGGTTCCCAAGCACTGAGGTCCAGGGGGACTGGCAAGTTAAACTTAAAAATAACTTGACTTAGGCTTTGGCCAACCGAAGAGGTTTCCAAGCACTGAGGTCCAGGGGGACTGGCAAGTTAAAAAATTAAAAATGACTTGACTTAGGCTTTGGCCAACCGAAAAGGTTCCCAAGCACTGAGGTCCAGGGGGACTGGCAAGTTAAACTTAAAAATAACTTGAATTAAGCTTCGGTCAACCGAAACGGTTCCCAAACAATAGGGTCCAAAGGGACTGGCAAGTTAAAAGCTTAAAATATAAATAGACTTCGGTCAAAACTGAGGGTTCCTAAATGCAAAACCCCAAGAAGACTATTAGGATTAAAATTGGAACGACCGACCCGGCTTCAACCTCGGTCGAAACCAAGCTTTCCAAATACTGAGCTCCTTAAAGAAAAGAAAGTTGGAAAAACTAACTCGACTTTGGCTTTCCTCAACCTAAGGGATTCCAAGAGCTATAGTCCGAGAAAACTAACAAGTCTAAAATAGAAACCAACTCAAAATTCAGTAAAAGTTAAATAAACACATTCGGCATACAAGGATATAAGTAGAAAACATGCTCAAGCAAAAATGGGATTCACATAAAAGGCGCTCTTGGTTATAAAAACACAAAGGTTAGCTGTATCATTCCCCCCTTCTTATGAAGGAAACAGGGAACACAAAAACAAATTGTATCATTCCCCCCTTCTTATGAAGGAAACAGGGAATACAAACGTAATACATTTCAAAAGTAAAACGTTAAAACTAATCTACTACGTCAATGTTTTCATCAACGTCCGAACCCTCTTCTCCTTCTTGAGATTCAGCAGCAGGGGTTTGATCATCAGGCCTATCCTCGGCCGCCTTAGTGTCATCAACCAGCACGGGCTCACTTAAGGCTTCAGGGGACCCAAGAACTGCCGGATCTCCAGCGGCACCCTCACCAGCCACCAACTCTTTTCCCTCCTCTGGCACAAGAACCTCATAAGGTTGACGTGAATACACCAAGTCATATAAGTCAGAGTCGTCATCAACCCCGGCATTATCTAGGGCCTGGTGCCATCCTTGGACGAAATACTTGTTGCACTCGCCTCTGAGTTGATATCTTAGATCCTGGGATGCTTGGTTAACACCTTGGTCATAGTAAGCCTGAGCCCCCTTTTCAGCCCTCACTTCGGCCTCAGCCAGCGCCTCTTTAAGCTGGCTATTCTCAATTCGAACTTGAGAGGCAGACTTATATTCAGCGTCCAGCTTTCTCTGAAGCTCGGCCACTTGATTCTGCAAGTTTAGCAGGCCAGCTTCGGCACTCTTTTGGGCACTCTCAGCAGCACGAATTCTTACAGAGGCCGAGCTCTCAAGATCCTTAAGGCGCTTGATCTCGTCGGTAGACAAGTTAAGGCGACGCTCGGTCTCCAAAAGTCTGTTGCCAGCTTCAAATATACCTTGAACGGCCTAAGAAAGAAGCAAAGAAAAGATAAATTGAAAAGGAATGTGTGTCTAAATAAGATGAAGGGCACATGTAACATGCATAATGAAACATTGAAGTGCTAAACTTACCAGGATAGAGTCACGCTTGAGATTCTCCAACATATATTTGGATCTTTTTTCCTGCCAGACCTTCATGTCTTCCGGAAGGAGGAGAGCTTTTCCAACCGCTTCGGCCACTTGCCCTCCTCGAACTCCTCTCCCGCTCTTGAGGACCGAATCTCCCTTATCGACCGATCGATTCTCAAGAAGGAAAGAGCAACTCCACGGTTGTTGCAAGTCGTCTTGACCCACACAACCTTGAGGAATTTGACCCGTGGCTTTTTGAAGAGCTCGGTTGTTCTTACTCTTAGCCTTCTTTGGAGACTTGGCCTTTGAAGGTTGGGCTGGAGACGACCCCTCCTGAACGCAGCCTTCATCATCCTGCGCCGCTCCTCTCTTCCTTTTCTTTCTCATAACACCTTCTCCTTGGGAGAATCCAGGGGGAGGAGGTAGGGGAGAGGCAGTTGGAGAAGTCCGCGACGTCCCTGAAGCCGACGTCCCAAGCACGTCCGCTATGCTGACGGTTCTTGGTTGGACCGGCATCTCTTCGGTCGGTTTAGGATCGGGGTCAAAAATAGACGGAAACCGAATGATTGGAAGACCGGCTTCCGAAGATTCAATGGAAGGAGTAAAGTTAGGATCGCTGAGAGGTGGTACAAGCCGAGGTACTTGTACTCCTTTTCTAGCCGTTAAGGGGACCGCTTGGATGATATCCTCCTGATCCTTCCCGGGCCGCACGACCGAAACCTCTTCCTGTCTAGAATGTTTTACAATGGGACCTTTCTGGAAGGATTTGTATGAAGGCACGTAGTCCAGTAAGACGGATGCCGCCCGAGGCCGACCACCCGAATCAATAAAACAGGGTTTCTGAAGGAGGTGTTCGACTGTTCTCCTTTCCACAAGTTCTACTTTCTTAGATGTAAAAATCTTATCTGACAAGGAAAAAGAAAAAACATTCGGTCAAGACAAACGAAAATAGATAAAAATACGTTGCATAAAAGACGCGAAACAGTTAGACATAAAACAGTTAAAACCTGGTACACCGGGCCTCAAAGAGCAATTAATCTGGGGGTTTTGCCAGTTCCCCGTGAACACCAAGAAATCTTCATCTCGGCCCTTGCTAGAGTCCGGAAGCCCGGTCACCAGTTTTCTATAAGCGTTACGGGCAAATAGGGTATATTGGTCCCTACCGGTCGCTTGGAGACTATATACATATGTTATATCATGTACAGTGAGGTCTAGGCCCAATTTCTCCATGAGAACGGCCGTCCCCATTACTATCCTAAAAACATTAGGGGCACACTGAATGGGGGCTAGTCTAAAATGAGCTAAAAACTGTAATAAGAAAGTATGCATGGGTATTCTAACCCCTCCTTCGATTATTGCTACCATGGGAAGCACAAGGTCTTGATTCAGGACAAGTGCAAGATCACCGTAAGGAACGTACCGAATGTGTACGTCCTCGGGAATCCCGTAACGTTTTTTAAACTCTACGATTTTCTCTTCGGTATCTACGAGTTTGGCAAATTTACCCATAACGTAAAAAACAAAATAAAAAGTTTTTTGGACCGAAGAATACTACTAGGACGACGGAAGGAAAATACAAAGAGTAGAAAAAGACTTACTGACGTGAAGACGGCACAGAAGAGTTAAGAAAGATAGACTCAGAGGACTGAAGGGGATGTTTTTTATCTCTAGAAGTGAAAGTAAAGAGTAAAAATGAAGTGGGGTCTTCCCCCTTTTATACAAGAGTGGATGGGCTAAGGAAACCGGGACTTAGCCGGTCATGGGCCGGTAAAAATCAGAGAGCCAGTGAAATAGCTTCTCTCGGCCCCCAAAAAGGCCTTCATAATGATTTGATGGCCTAGGGAACACATAACGGCGTAATAAATGACGCCAGCCGTCATTCATTTAATAGCCGAAAATCGAAAAGACCCCAACGTCAGGTCACCATTAATAAAAGCATCCCTATACACCGAAAAGGTGAAACTCTGCCTTCTCATTAATCACTTCAAAAACTGACCGATCTAGTGATTATCTCTACGGTCTGTGGATTACATTAGTTGAAGCATTCTGATCAGACCGAACGTTTCTACCGAGGACCGTAAGATCGGTATGAGGCATGTATTGATCCATTTATCTCAATTCTAACGAAAAACATCCAAAGTATATATGCCGAGGATAATTCGGAGCAACGAGATAAGCTCGACCCTAGCGATAAACGAACTTGCCTTTACAAAAAAAAAAAAAAAAAAAAAAAAACAAAAAAACAACAAAACAAACAAACAAACAAAACAGTCATATATAACTCAATTCAGATCTATGACAAAGTTGTTTTTCTTATATATGTATAGGGGACAATTACATAAACAAACCCCCTTAGTCACCCATGTTTACATTATCTTCTTTATCAGAGACACCTTTCTTAAACCCCTTCGGTCAACGTTCATTTCCCCTCGTTAGTAACGAACTTTCCAAAAGTTCTGTCGTTGGTGTACATGGAAACCTTTATGCTGATCACGACAAACATTCCTACGAATCCAAGACCGAGAACCCCAAATGAATGGGATAATATGTCTGTTTGGTGCGATTTGCTTCAATGGAGAAATGAAATGTATAATGCAGTCATAGATGCATTCAAGGATCATAGGCAGATCCCTCTTGATCATCCACGTCTACATTATCTTCTTTATCAGAGACACCTTTCTCCATATCTTGAACCTCTTCAGTCTGGGCCCGCTCTTGATGATCAAAAACTTCGGCGTTTTCCATGACCGTAGGACCGTCAAAGGCTTCAAGACCTCCCAAAACCTCAACGTTTGTTTCTTCAAGATTTTCAGGGGTTCCTGAATCATAGGGTCGATAACGTCGGCCCAAGACGTAAAGCTCAGACTCATCATCAACCGCAGCTTGCTCAAGAGCCAGCGCCCACCCCTTCAGGAAATTAATATTACATTCCCTACGCATTTGAAATCTCAAAGACCCTGCAGCATCTGCAAAACCCCGGTCGTAGGTTGCCTGAGCTTCTTTCTCAGCATCACTTGACACCTGCCGAGCTTCAGCCAACTCGGCCTTAAGTTTATCAATTTCCGCCTGTAATCCACCGGAACGGTCACATTCTCGTTCCAGCTTAGCCGACATCTCCACCAGTTGGCATTCGGCCTTCTGAAGCCCTTCTTCGGCAGATTTGTGTTGACTCTCGACCTCCCGAATTCTAGCAGACGCTGCCTTCTCGACCTTCACGCAACCTATCGTTTTCAGCGAGAGATTCGTTAAGAAGACGTTCGGCTTCTATCAGTCGATACCCGGCCTCAAAAACCCCTTGGACGGCCTATAAAAAAAAAAAAAAAAAAAAAAAAAAAAAAAAATCGTCATAATGAGTAAATAATAATGACGGATTATCGTAACAAAAGAAAGGATGTAAAACGAAACTCACCACGACCGAGTCACGCTTCAGATTTTCGATCATATGTTTTGAGTCGTTTCCTTTCCAATTTTTCATGTCTTTGGGAAGGAGAAGGGCGCTCCCAAGGGCATCAGCTATTTGCCCACCACGGACGTCCTTACTTTTCCAGACCGAATCATCTTCATTCACCGGTCGGCCATCCACATAGAATTCACACTGCCAGGGCGCTGGTTGTTCTTTTTGGTGTTTGCGTTTATGAGAAACATGACCGACGGCCTTTTGGAGAGTTCGGCTGTCTTTACTTTTACCCTTTTTCGATGAGGGCTTAGTCGTGGGTTCGATGTTGATAGGTACTTGCTGCTTTTCGGATACTTCGGTTTCCTCTTCCCCCTTCTTTCTCTTTTTTACAACAGATTCTCCCTCGGGGAATCCGGAAGCACGGGGAGCATAAGGACCTCGCGGCAACTCTGGGGCACGCTCTTCAAGCACCGATCGTATGTCTACGATCCTCTTTTGGATAGGCATGTCTTTACTTGTGCTTTGAGTACAAGTGAGCTGGAAAGAAGAAACCCAAGTCAAAACAGTAAAAAAGCTCACGACTGGAGGCAAAGAATAGTGTTTCAAAAGGTAAAAGTGTAATGTGGGGTCTCGCTCTCTTATATACTGCCAAAGTGACGACAGGCAACCGGAAGTCAACCGGTCACGGACCGGTGAGAAACCTGCAAGAAAAAGAAAAATAAACAAAAAATAATAGCGAGGAAAAATGGTTCTTCCGGTTTGCACTACATCCTTGGAGACAAAGCATCCTCGGGAAATCCAAACGTCGTCCTAATCACAATAAAGCATTAAAAACGAGATAACTTAGGGAACGCCAAACGTCCTTCCTTAATTATGGCTCACGGATGCTGTCGAGATAATATCGAATTAATTTATCCCTATCCCTTGTCCTCACCCAATAAACGCAACATCGATTTGGAAGTCGCTGCTTCCTTATCATAAATGTTCCGGACCGAACCGTCCAGGGATAACAACCGAGTTATGAATCCGTAAACCAAACCCTATTCCTGACCGAATTTCGTTTAAAGCTGTGAATAATTACTGTATATTTCTCCACTGTTTCGGTCAAATCCTTCTCTTCAAAAAAGAGTAAAGATTTGAGGGGCAATTGGAGGTGGGGAAATCTAAATCTAAAATAGGCCCATAAATGAATAGCCCATATCAAGGGATAGAATGTAAAAGTCGGCCCAAGCCCACAAGAGAGGCTAAAGTATCAAACTCGGCCCAAGCTCTTATCAGAAGTCAAAGTATGAAGCTCGGCCCAAACCTATTGCAGAGGCCAAAGCACAAAGCTCGGCCCAGGCCGTATCACAAGTCAAAATGCAAAGCTCGGCCCAAAGCCTAAAGCACATAGAATATAGTACTTGTCAATAGAATCTTTGTACTTTATTGTACTTTACTGAATAAAGAATTGTCCCACATTGGGGAAAGGGAACAAAGTACAATGTACTGTGTACTATAAATTCAAAAGTAAACATTAATAAAGAAGGTGGTTATTTTTGGAAAGTCTGACTAAAGTACTTTTTACTACTTTAAGAAATTAATTGTAGCACTGAAACTTACCCACTACAGAATAGATCCCTTTTAAATATATCATTGAGATGTTCTATAACTTTTCTTCCTTCTTTGCCTATGAAGATTTTGTACCTTACTCTGTTGTTGAGATATCTAATATTAAAAAACATATGTGAGTAGTGAAATAAACACTTTACTTTACTTTTTAGTTTTTCTTAAATTTTTAAGCTTCTAAACATAGGTGTGTATTTTAAAAAAATAAAATAAATAATGTAACCAACATATTCAAAACTTGGTACTATTCTTACATTGTTAATTTTTAAAAGAATGCTTTGGTGCATCTTAAAATTTGAATTTTTAGTTCTAGAACTTTTATATTTTAAACTCAAAAAATAAAAAGAGTTTTTATTTATTTAAAAAAAAAAAAAAACAATAGCCTCTAAACACCCATGAAGCCCGTGTAAAAGAAAGAATAGGTGGAAAATAAATATGTTAATGACATTGACAAAATTAAAAGTTTCATATATTTTTAAATCTATTTTAATTTTCTTTCTAAATAGAGTTAAATAATTTATTTATAGGATATTAGGATTCCATTCACCCCATGATTGGGAATTTATCGTTCTCAATAATGATCCATTATGTGCATAAGATATATATGAGCAATAAAATTAGTATTGCACATAAGAAATTAATTATAGACACTAATATAATTAGATCTACTCTTCATACACTATCTGAGGCTGCAAAAAAACTTGCGGATGCTGTAATTTTTTGCCTAATTCTTCTTTTGATGATCGATTCAACCTCTGATGTGCGGTGGTATAAAAAAAGAAAAAAAAAATGCATCAAGAACACTAGACATGTACTTGGTGACAACAATTAATTTCTAAGAGAATAATAATTAAAGAACTCCAAAAAATTGGAGAAAGTAAAAAAAGCCAACGGCAATCATCCAGTAAAAAAAAGGTTCAAAACATAAGAAGTAGCTTCAGGTCTAAAATGTTTCGTTCACATCCCACAAAAGTCTTAGCATTTCTTACACTTCACAAGCACCATATTACACAATGAGTGATAGCTCTCCAACTAAATTAAAAAAATATATATAATAAAAAAAATTACTATACAATTTACCCAAAAAAATGGAAAGAGCCTCTAAATACGCGCTGAGCGCATGTAAAGAGGCTATTATATATAAATAGGTTCACGTATCTTCTTCATTTTCTTATTATGATGGAACAATGACTAGTGAGTAGTTTGCCTACCCTACCAAATGAAATCTTTACAAGATTTTATAAAGAGTTACAAAAAATTTTAAAAATTAACATAGTAGTATTAACTTAGATATGAACATTTTAGATATTTTTAGTTATGATTATATAAAATAAATAAAGGCTTTAATTTTATTTTGAAATTATGGAAACGCTTTTTTAATTCTTTGAAATGATATAAACATAAAATATAAAAAAAATAAAAACTACATTGTTTTAATGTCGGTAAGAGCATTCCCAATGGATTAGGTAAAATTGTATGCAAATGTTAGCTTAAAGAACTATTTGTTCTATTTTGCCAAACCACTTTCAATCACACCCCACCCACATTGGATTATCTATTTCCATTCTCTATTATATTAAAATACTATTTGTTACCACTTGTTTAATCTTTCTATCCCTTCCGTTCAATCTCTTCCTTTTCATAGCAAAATCTCATCTTCAATCCAACCCCCCCCCCCCCCCCATAAGTCGATTACCAAAGAAATTCATAACAAAACCCCCCACATTTCATAGCAAAATCCAATCTCATCTTCCTCAGTTTTACTCTTGTTTAATCTGTGAACTAATTGGTTCAATTTTCCACATCCATATCATAGATTTTGAGGACTGGTAGGAGCCCATCGATTGGTGATGCAAATGAGCTTGAAGAGAGACCCAAATGGTTGGACCGATGGATGACCACGAAGCTATGGGATACCAAAGGAAGAGCCTCATCTAATCAGAGAGACCCAATCAAAACCATGGAAACCGTGGTGTAAAACCAAATCCAAACCACTAAATCCACAACCAAACCCATTGAATCTGGGCATCGAAAATCACTCTCATGTCTTAACCCCCCACCCCAACCCCCAAATCCTTTGTTCATCCTTTCCCATCTCTTTCTCTCTATCTTTGTTTGGTCTTTCTTCTACTACAAAGCCCTCGAATTGAACCCATTGGCACTGTCACGGGCTCAAATAATGCATTCACCACCAACTCCTCTGTGACTACACTGCGACCAAGACTCTAAGGAGAACCACTGCAACTACGATTGCCACTGTCAAGTTTAGGGGATTTGGGTAATTTTTTGTTTTTGGGTGATATATATGATTTTAGATTGATTGGGTGATTTTTGGGGTGATTGTTGTTGTTGGATTTGCGGTTATTTTTTGGGTGATTTAGGCTTCGTTTGGAAGTTTAGAAGCGAATAGAATGGAATGGAACAAATAAATTATAAAGTAATAGAATGGAATGGAATGAATGAATTATAAAGGATTGGAATGGAATTTGTCACAACCATTAGAGCACTCAACATGTGCCAAAGATACAGAACAAGATCCTAAACTAGAAAAATTGCTCGACTGTGTGAACCATATCATTCCCTTCACTTGCAACACTTCCTTGAGTTGAAGGACCTCTAACAGCATCAATTTTGTGGAGCCTACAACACTTGATCTCCTCTCCTGAGTTGATGCTAATGCAACACTTGCAGATGAGCCTCCTTGACTTGATGCCACACTTGTAGAAGCCATCTACAAGAAAACATTACACATTACACAAAGAACTATATCAAGCATTTCTAAAAAATTTAAAAGGAAAAAATTAGTATAAATCACCAATGAACCATATGGCAAGCTTAGTATTAGATGAACTAAATTATCCAAACCCATTGTTGCCCATCAATCACAACTCACAAGACAATAAAAATTTGATTTTCTTTTATTACAATAATAAAAGCTTATTCTTGGCGACATGGGGGCGAAAAAAAGGAAAGAGATTGGTATATTCCAAAAAGTTTATCATTCGATTATAAGACTAACATTAAATTCGAATGTTAGTCAGGATTCACAAGCGCATGAAAAACAGTGTAATCAAAACGGGTAATTGGTACCTAAATTTTCAAATCAACAATTAGTACAATAAAAGTCTTGAGTTGTTTGATGTTTGAGTGATAGACTTCTATTAGCTCTTAAAAGATACACTAAGAAGCCCAATGACAAGCAAGGCAATTGCTCTTACCAAACAAAAGGAGCAAAGAACACATAGAAAGCAAACCCCAATGCCAAAATTACAGCAACAACCACCACCTTCACAAAGAGGGAAAATAAAAATAAAAAATAAAAAACACTCCAAAAAATGATATTTTGGACAACAACAAAATGCTCACCACTTAGAAAGAAATAGAGAAAAAAAAAATTAAAATTAAACCTGAAGTCTGAAAGCTGAAGATGTCAGAAAAGAATGCAAACACAGAATTGGTACATAATTATTTATTTACTTATTTTGGATGAATCAGTAAGAATTTTTAATGCAAATATAGAAAATTACACTAACCATTTAGGCTTAACAACCAGCAAACAGAGGAAACACTCTGCTATCACAAACCCATACACAACAGTGCAGTGCAGTCAGGCCTATTCCTACGAAAACCTGACATTACTAGAAACATTATAATCTCAGAAAAGGATCTAGCCCAGCCCAGCACAAGACAGAAACCCCAGAACTGGAGGAGGGCAATAGCTCTCAATATTGTATAGACCAAACCAACAACAAGCTATTATAGCATACCATTTCATCTATAGCCAACTAAACACGTCAATAATTCAAGTTATATGAGGTAACATTCCACATAGAAAATTGTCAAACAATAAATTATTATTCTTCTATACTCAACCAAAAATTCCCAAAATAAGGATTGACAAGGATCAAGCAACAGAGAGACCAAATGGTCATCCAACAAATCCCATCCTCAACCATTTCATAAACTTCAAACATCAAATTTCTCATAAAATCCAAAAACAAAAACCATAGAACTCTTGGGATGTTGATCCATTTCAACTATAACCAACTAAACACACTTTGATAATATCTTGAAGCACTGATAGTGAAAAATTATGGGTTTTTACCTCGAGGAACTGCTCGGCATAAGTAAGGCTATTTGGGCCTTAAGATGGTCTTTCAACCCAAACCCAGACCCCGAGCCCGAATTTCGAAGCCTCCAATTGATCGTGACGATCAACAGGGATGGAGTGAGCTAGTGAGGTGAGAGAAAGAGTGAGGGAGCGAGAGAGAAAATACCATCGGGTTTAGGGGTTTTCCGACGAGGCGAGAGTCCGATATCTTCGGCACCGGCGAGGGGGGCACAATTTTGCTGGTGTACAAGCGTTGGGGGTGGGTGAAAGAGAGAGAGAGGGGTTTTGAAATTTTTTGTAATGGCTGGCTCATTCACGCGGGTGTTGAAAATCTTTTAAGAGTAAAGTTGTCTTTTTAACTTTTGTGAACTGTCAAGTATTGAAACCGTTGGATTAAATGGATGGTTGAGATCAAACGAATTGCAGCCCTACAATACCAAAAGGTATTGCCTACAATCTCGATCCTGAATGGACCTCCATAGATTGTGGTGAACTAAAACATAACATTTGTACTGTATATTGAGTCAGAGATTTGAGGTTTTATTTATTTGTTTATTTTTTAACTTTTAAATAGAAGACATGGGTTTAATGTGTAACAATAATCTTAAAATGATATACCGATATTAATTTGAATCAAAATATTTCATTTCTCCAAACCGAAACGTCCTCCATACGGTATTTGCCCATTCTGCTCAAAATAGATTTTAATCTAAATTCAATGAGAGAGAACAAGTAAAAAGTAAAAACCACGGGTTTCACGTGGCAAAAAAAAAAAAAAAAGATTTCAAAGAAATAAGACTCTGTTTTTTTTAACTTTAACGGTCTAAGTCTTTTTGGTCAGGGATATGTTAAATGACTAAAATATCCCCATTTAATATGGGAAATTGTAAAAAGAAAGTCGGCTCTGCAATATGTCAGAGATGTATAGAAAAAGCAATTTATTTTATAGGAAGACCAAAATGCCTCCTCAATCCCCAACTTTCCCCAGTTTCTCTCTTTCCTCACTGTGAACCTTTCTTTCTTTTTCTTTTTTCCCTCTCTTGAGCATTTATTTTTCTTCTTTTCTTCCTCTTCACCAAGCAGTGCCGCGGGAAAGACTTCGAGTTTATTGCTCAATTTTTTTATATTCAATCTTAACGAATGCTCTAAAGAACGGCACCCAAGTTGTCTCAGTTGTCCAATCATCAAAAGTTGCCACAATAATTTCTGATTGTGAGTTTGTGAGAATGATAGAAACTACGGTAGCAGATGTTGCTGTTACAATTTTATTAGTGAAATTAGAGAAGCTGCTTTCTGTGGAAAGATTTGTGTTTCCAGGACTTAGAAATAGTGTGGTTATTGGCATCAACGAACTGAGAGAGATTTTGAGCTTTATTGTAGCTGAAAATAGCAGTAACATCGACTTGAAGTCTCAGCTTCTGCCTGCTGTTTACTTTGCAGAAGATTTCACTGAAAATTTCCTCCTCTCCGCAGCAAAAAGGAGACAAAAGGGTATCTTTAAAATTCTTCCAACTCCATTAAAGCCGTTTCCTTTATGCCGCCAGCTACAGTTAAGCTACAAAATGTTGAAATTCGTAAAGAAGTTGAAAGATTTATCCTGTGAAATTTCAAAGAACACCCGTCATCCAATAACTGAAGTAGGAGGAGGACACAGCTGCCAATACGATCAACAGCAGAATTTAGCACTTGTTGTACATGAAGATGCTGAAAAGGAGCTGGTAGCTCGACTGATGAACGACGACAATGATAATAATAGTCTTCGTGTGATTTCATTGGTGAGCAAAGAAGCACTTGGCAAGACAGCTCTGGCCAGGAAGGTTTATAACAGACTAGACATTCGTCAGCATTTCCAGTGCCGTGCGTGGCTTGATGTTCCCAAAGATTTCAAATTGAAGGATGTGTTGCTTATCATACTCAAACATATTCCAATTTGCGTGTTGAAGGATGTAGAGCTTATGAGCGAGAAGGAACTGTCTGCTATGCTTTTCCAGCTTCTAATGGATGTCAGGTTCCTTATAGTCTTGGATGATGTCTGCACGGTTGATATCTGGCTCGATCTTGCATATCCCTTTCCGGATGCCGCGAATGGAAGTAGAGTCATCCTCACTACCCGTGACTCTGATGTAGCATCGTGTGCTGACCCATGGAGTCCTCTGCTGAAACTGGAGCGGTTGACTGATGACCGGAGTTGGGGATTGTTGTTCTTGAAGAAGTTAGGCCGAAGTTGTGAAAATACAAACTTGAGGGAAGAAATTCTGAAAATATGCGATGGTTTGCCTCCAGCAATCTTGTTGTTGGGAGGAGTGTTGTCAAACATGGAATCAAGTGAGTGG
>OU015761.1:73775131-73797196 GCA_907173295.1 Fagus sylvatica
ACTTTGTCATAGATCTGAATTGAGTTATATATGACTGTTTTGTTTGTTTGTTTTTTTTTTTGTTTTTTTTTTTTTTTTTGTAAAGGCAAGTTCGTTTATCGCTAGGGTCGAGCTTATCTCGTTGCTCCGAATTATCCTCGGCATATATACTTTGGATGTTTTTGTTAGAATTGAGATAAATGGATCAATACATGCCTCATACCGATCTTACGGTCCTCGGTAGAAACGTTCGGTCTGATCAGAATGCTTCAACTAATGTAATCCACAGACCGTAGAGATAATCACTAGATCGGTCAGTTTTTGAAGTGATTAATGAGAAGGCAGAGTTTCACCTTTTCGGTGTATAGGGATGCTTTTATTAATGGTGACCTGACGTTGGGGTCTTTTCGATTTTCGGCTATTAAATGAATGACGGCTGGCGTCATTTATTACGCCGTTATGTGTTCCCTAGGCCATCAAATCATTATGAAGGCCTTTTTGGGGGCCGAGAGAAGCTATTTCACTGGCTCTCTGATTTTTACCGGCCCATGACCGGCTAAGTCCCGGTTTCCTTAGCCCATCCACTCTTGTATAAAAGGGGGAAGACCCCACTTCATTTTTACTCTTTACTTTCACTTCTAGAGATAAAAAACATCCCCTTCAGTCCTCTGAGTCTATCTTTCTTAACTCTTCTGTGCCGTCTTCACGTCAGTAAGTCTTTTTCTACTCTTTGTATTTTCCTTCCGTCGTCCTAGTAGTATTCTTCGGTCCAAAAAACTTTTTATTTTGTTTTTTACGTTATGGGTAAATTTGCCAAACTCGTAGATACCGAAGAGAAAATCGTAGAGTTTAAAAAACGTTACGGGATTCCCGAGGACGTACACATTCGGTACGTTCCTTACGGTGATCTTGCACTTGTCCTGAATCAAGACCTTGTGCTTCCCATGGTAGCAATAATCGAAGGAGGGGTTAGAATACCCATGCATACTTTCTTATTACAGTTTTTAGCTCATTTTAGACTAGCCCCCATTCAGTGTGCCCCTAATGTTTTTAGGATAGTAATGGGGACGGCCGTTCTCATGGAGAAATTGGGCCTAGACCTCACTGTACATGATATAACATATGTATATAGTCTCCAAGCGACCGGTAGGGACCAATATACCCTATTTGCCCGTAACGCTTATAGAAAACTGGTGACCGGGCTTCCGGACTCTAGCAAGGGCCGAGATGAAGATTTCTTGGTGTTCACGGGGAACTGGCAAAACCCCCAGATTAATTGCTCTTTGAGGCCCGGTGTACCAGGTTTTAACTGTTTTATGTCTAACTGTTTCGCGTCTTTTATGCAACGTATTTTTATCTATTTTCGTTTGTCTTGACCGAATGTTTTTTTTTTTCCTTGTCAGATAAGATTTTTACATCTAAGAAAGTAGAACTTGTGGAAAGGAGAACAGTCGAACACCTCCTTCAGAAACCCTGTTTTATTGATTCGGGTGGTCGGCCTCGGGCGGCATCCGTCTTACTGGACTACGTGCCTTCATACAAATCCTTCCAGAAAGGTCCCATTGTAAAACATTCTAGACAGGAAGAGGTTTCGGTCGTGCGGCCCGGGAAGGATCAGGAGGATATCATCCAAGCGGTCCCCTTAACGGCTAGAAAAGGAGTACAAGTACCTCGGCTTGTACCACCTCTCAGCGATCCTAACTTTACTCCTTCCATTGAATCTTCGGAAGCCGGTCTTCCAATCATTCGGTTTCCGTCTATTTTTGACCCCGATCCTAAACCGACCGAAGAGATGCCGGTCCAACCAAGAACCGTCAGCATAGCGGACGTGCTTGGGACGTCGGCTTCAGGGACGTCGCGGACTTCTCCAACTGCCTCTCCCCTACCTCCTCCCCCTGGATTCTCCCAAGGAGAAGGTGTTATGAGAAAGAAAAGGAAGAGAGGAGCGGCGCAGGATGATGAAGGCTGCGTTCAGGAGGGGTCGTCTCCAGCCCAACCTTCAAAGGCCAAGTCTCCAAAGAAGGCTAAGAGTAAGAACAACCGAGCTCTTCAAAAAGCCACGGGTCAAATTCCTCAAGGTTGTGTGGGTCAAGACGACTTGCAACAACCGTGGAGTTGCTCTTTCCTTCTTGAGAATCGATCGGTCGATAAGGGAGATTCGGTCCTCAAGAGCGGGAGAGGAGTTCGAGGAGGGCAAGTGGCCGAAGCGGTTGGAAAAGCTCTCCTCCTTCCGGAAGACATGAAGGTCTGGCAGGAAAAAAGATCCAAATATATGTTGGAGAATCTCAAGCGTGACTCTATCCTGGTAAGTTTAGCACTTCAATGTTTCATTATGCATGTTACATGTGCCCTTCATCTTATTTAGACACACATTCCTTTTCAATTTATCTTTTCTTTGCTTCTTTCTTAGGCCGTTCAAGGTATATTTGAAGCTGGCAACAGACTTTTGGAGACCGAGCGTCGCCTTAACTTGTCTACCGACGAGATCAAGCGCCTTAAGGATCTTGAGAGCTCGGCCTCTGTAAGAATTCGTGCTGCTGAGAGTGCCCAAAAGAGTGCCGAAGCTGGCCTGCTAAACTTGCAGAATCAAGTGGCCGAGCTTCAGAGAAAGCTGGACGCTGAATATAAGTCTGCCTCTCAAGTTCGAATTGAGAATAGCCAGCTTAAAGAGGCGCTGGCTGAGGCCGAAGTGAGGGCTGAAAAGGGGGCTCAGGCTTACTATGACCAAGGTGTTAACCAAGCATCCCAGGATCTAAGATATCAACTCAGAGGCGAGTGCAACAAGTATTTCGTCCAAGGATGGCACCAGGCCCTAGATAATGCCGGGGTTGATGACGACTCTGACTTATATGACTTGGTGTATTCACGTCAACCTTATGAGGTTCTTGTGCCAGAGGAGGGAAAAGAGTTGGTGGCTGGTGAGGGTGCCGCTGGAGATCCGGCAGTTCTTGGGTCCCCTGAAGCCTTAAGTGAGCCCGTGCTGGTTGATGACACTAAGGCGGCCGAGGATAGGCCTGATGATCAAACCCCTGCTGCTGAATCTCAAGAAGGAGAAGAGGGTTCGGACGTTGATGAAAACATTGACGTAGTAGATTAGTTTTAACGTTTTACTTTTGAAATGTATTACGTTTGTATTCCCTGTTTCCTTCATAAGAAGGGGGGAATGATACAATTTGTTTTTGTGTTCCCTGTTTCCTTCGTAAGAAGGGGGGAATGATACAGCTAACCTTTGTGTTTTTATAACCAAGAGCGCCTTTTATGTGAATCCCATTTTTGCTTGAGCATGTTTTCTACTTATATCCTTGTATGCCGAATGTGTTTATTTAACTTTTACTGAATTTTGAGTTGGTTTCTATTTTAGACTTGTTAGTTTTCTCGGACTATAGCTCTTGGAATCCCTTAGGTTGAGGAAAGCCAAAGTCGAGTTAGTTTTTCCAACTTTCTTTTCTTTAAGGAGCTCAGTATTTGGAAAGCTTGGTTTCGACCGAGGTTGAAGCCGGGTCGGTCGTTCCAATTTTAATCCTAATAGTCTTCTTGGGGTTTTGCATTTAGGAACCCTCAGTTTTGACCGAAGTCTATTTATATTTTAAGCTTTTAACTTGCCAGTCCCTTTGGACCCTATTGTTTGGGAACCGTTTCGGTACTTTTACTTTTAACTTGACCGACCTCAGCTTAATTCGGGTTATTTTGTACTTTTACTTTTAACTTGCCAGTCCCCCTGGACCTCAGTGCTTGGGAACCTTTTCGGTTGGCCAAAGCCTAAGTCAAGTCATTTTTAATTTTTTAACTTGCCAGTCCCCCTGGACCTCAGTGCTTGGAAACCTTCTTCGGTTGGCCAAAGCCTAAGTCAAGTTATTTTTAAGTTTAACTTGCCAGTCCCCCTGGACCTCAGTGCTTGGGAACCTTTTCGGTTGGCCAAAGCCTAAGTCAAGTCATTTTTAATTTTTTAACTTGCCAGTCCCCCTGGACCTCAGTGCTTGGAAACCTTTTCGGTTGGCCAAAGCCTAAGTCAAGTCATTTTTAATTTTTTAACTTGCCAGTCCCCCTGGGCCTCAGTGCTTGGAAACCTCTTCGGTTGGCCAAAGCCTAAGTCAAGTTATTTTTAAGTTTAACTTGCCAGTCCCCCTGGACCTCAGTGCTTGGGAACCTTTTCGGTTGGCCAAAGCCTAAGCAAGTCTACTTGCCAGTCCCCCTGGACCTCAGTCATCGGTTGGCCAAAGCCTAAGTCAAGTTATTTTTAAGTTTAACTTGCCAGTCCCCCTGGACCTCAGTGCTTGGGAACCTTTTCGGTTGGCCAAAGCCTAAGTCAAGTCATTTTTAATTTTTTAACTTGCCAGTCCCCCTGGACCTCAGTGCTTGGAAACCTTTTCGGTTGGCCAAAGCCTAAGTCCCCCACCTCAGTGCTTGGAAACCTTTTCGGTTGGCCAAAGCCTAAGTCAAGTTATTTTTAAGTTTAACTTGCCAGTCCCCCTGGACCTCAGTGCTTGGGAACCTTTTCGGTTGGCCAAAGCCTAAGTCAAGTCATTTTTAATTTTTTAACTTGCCAGTCCCCCTGGACCTCAGTGCTTGGAAACCTTTTCGGTTGGCCAAAGCCTAAGTCAAGTCATTTTTAATTTTTTAACTTGCCAGTCCCCCTGGACCTCAGTGCCCTTTTCGGTTGGCCAAACCAAGTCATTTTTAAGTTTAACTTGCAGTCCCCCTGGACCTCAGTGCTTGGGAACCTTTTCGGTTGGCCAAAGCCTAAGTCAAGTCATTTTTAAGTTTTTGACTTTTAATTGTTTATGAACAAGGATAGTGAAGTGGTAGGGACACCAGATTTACCGTGGTTCGGCCAATGGGGCCTACGTCCACCTTTTGTTTTTCTTATTCATTATTAGTTTACAACTTCTGCTAAACATCCATACCAAACTACCCCCCTTTTTTTTTTTTTTTTTTTTTTTTTTTTTTTTTTTTTTTTTTTGTACGTGAAATAAAAAGATATGAACTAATGGAAATACTTCCGAAGATTGCTGACATTCCATGGCCGAGGCAAGGGTAAAGAATTCAAGTCTTCTAGGTGATAGGCTCCTGTTCCTGTGACAAATCGCACCCTGTACGGTCCTTCCCAGTTTGGCCCCAGCTTACCATCGGTCGGTTTTTTAGTGTTGCTCAAAACTTTTCTGAGGACCAGATCTCCTTGCTGAAAGGACCTTGGTCGAATGTTCTTATTGTATCCCTTTTTCAGTTGCTGCTGGTAGGAGGCTAACCTGATCATTGCTTGTTCTCTTCTTTCTTCTAGTAAGTCTAGAGCCTGGGATTGAGCCATATCATTCCTTGTTGGTTCCCATTCCGATGTTCTGAGAGTGGGGAGTCCGATTTCTAATGGGATGACTGCTTCCGATCCATATGCTAATGAGAATGGGGTCTCCCCTGTTGACCTCCGTGGGGTGGTTCTGAAAGTCCACAAGACATTAGGTAATTCTTCCACCCATCTTCCCTTGGCATCTTCCAGCCTTTTCTTGATTCCGTCTAACACGGTTTTGTTCGAGGCTTCGGCTTGGCCGTTACTCTGAGGATATGCTGGTGAACTGTACACGTTTCTTATACCGAGTTCTGAACAATACTTCGTGAAAGGTTTACTGGTGAACTGTGTCCCATTATCAGAGATGATAGTCTTGGGTATTCCGAACCTGGTTATAATATTCTTCCAGACGAACTTAATTGAATCTTTGTCTCTGATGTTTGCCAGAGGTTCGGCCTCGACCCACTTGGTGAAATAGTCTGTAGCGACAATCAACCATCGTCTATTACCTGTTGCCCTAGGTAGGGGTCCGACCAGGTCCATGCCCCACTGTGCAAATGGCCACGGACTTACTAATGGCTGCAGCTCTCCGGCCGGTTGATGAAGCGAATGTGAGAATCTTTGACATTTATCGCATTTTCTGACATAGTCCACTGCGTCTTTCTGCATATAGGGCCACCAATATCCCTGGGTAAGAGCTCGGTGTGCCAGAGATCTGCCCCCAGTATGACTTCCACAGATGCCTTCATGTATCTCGTATAGCAAATCCTCGATAACGTCAGGGTGAACGCATAAAAGATAGGGTCCCGAGAAGGACCGTCGGTAGAGTTTCAAGTCCTTTGACAACCAGAACCTCGCGGTTTTTCTTCTGATAATTTCGGCTTCCTTTTTCTGTTCCGGTAGAACGCCCTCTTTAAGGTAGGTGACATAGGGATCCATCCAACACGGTCCAACTGTAATAGCATTTATGTAGTTCGCAGGTTGATCGGTGCTGGGCGTTGTGAGGGTCTCAATTGGTATAAAACGTTTAAAATCTGCACTCAGAACAGATGCCAACGTTGCCAATGCATCCGCGTGATTGTTCAAGTTTCGACCGATCTGTTCGATTCTTACTGTTTCGAAATCGGTCATGGCCGTCTGAACTTTCAACAGATAGGCCGCCATACGCTCATCCCGAGCCATGTACTCCCCGTTGATTTGACTTGCTACTAACAACGAATCGCAGTAGACGATCAAACGTCTGGCTCCCAACGTTTTTGCCGATTTTAATCCAGCCAGGACTGCTTCATATTCGGCCTCATTGTTAGAAGTTTTAAAATTAAGACGAATCGATTGTTCAATCACGGTTTCATCCGGCGTTATTATGACCACTCCGGTTCCTGATCCTTTGGAATTGGAAGCTCCATCTACATACACCTTCCACCACCGTGTATGGTCGGGCGAGTCTTCTCGGGGCGTTGATTCGCCTAAGTTATTTTGTTCCGAGGTCGGTGCGAATTCTGCAACAAAGTCGGCCAGCACCTGCCCCTTTATGGCAGTTCTTGGCAGATATTTTACGCCTAACGCACTAATCTTCGCTCCCCATTTCCAAATCCGTCCCGTGAAGTCGGCCTTGTTAAACATGGCTTGCACCGGGTATTGCGTTACCAAGTAAACGGTGTGTGCTTGAAAATATTGTGGTAGCTTGTCGGCCGCAGTGATCAACGCTAGGCCGACCTTCTCTAAAGGGGGATAGTGCGTTTCTGCCTCCGTCATAGTTTTGCTTGCATAATATACTGGACACTGGACAGTATCTTTGATTCGAATCAATACGGCACTTACAGCTCGGTCAGATACGGCCAAATACAGAAAAAGTGGTTCACCTGGTGTAGGGTTGGACAAGAGCAAGGAGGAAGAAAGGTACCTCTTCAGATCTTCAAAGGCCGAAACACATTTGTCGTCCCATTTGAAAGTAGTGCTCTTCTTCAGGAGTTGGAAAAAGGGTTGGCATCTGTCAGCGGATCTTGAAATGAATCGGCTCAAGGCTGCGGTCATACCTGTTAGGCGTTGGACTTCTTTGTGAGTTCGTGGTGCTTTTAGTTCTTGGATGACCTTGATTTGATCTGGGTTTACCTCAATACCTCTATGTGATACCATGAACCCTAGGAACTTTCCAGAGCCGACCCCAAATACGCATTTTGAAGCGTTCAATCGGAGTCTGTGCAGTCTTAATACCCGGAATGTCTCCGTCAAATCCTTTAAGTGGTCTTGAGACAACCTGCTTTTCACAACCATATCATCAATGTATATCTCCATTGTCTTCCCTATTTGATCTTTGAACATCTTAGTGACCATCCGTTGATACGTGGCGCCGGCGTTTTTTAGACCGAACGGCATTACTTTGTAGCAATATATCCCCAGTGGGGTGATGAATGCGGTTTTTTCTCTGTCTTCGGCTGATAGGGCAATCTGATGGTACCCTTGGAAAGCGTCCAGAAAACTCATTCGGTCGTGCCCAGCTGTTGCGTCTACCAACTGATCGATCTTGGGTAAGGGGAAGGGGTCCTTTGGGCATGCTTGGTTGAGGTTGGTGAAGTCTACACATACTCTCCACTTCCCGTTTTTCTTCTTTACTACCACTGTGTTAGAAAGCCATGTAGGATATTGGATTTCCCGTATTGCTCCGGCTTGCAATAGCTTCTCTACTTCCTTTTGTACTGCTTCTGCATGCACTGGAGCTGATCTCCTCGCCTTCTGTTGCACTGGTTTGGAGTGAGGATCTGTATTCAACCGATGTTCGATGTAATTGGGGTCTACACCTGGTACTTCGTAGGGATCCCAAGCGAATACGTCCACGTTGCCTACGAGGAAGTCTATGAGTTCGGTTCGGTTGCCTGGACTGAGCTCTCGGCCGATTTTGAAATACTTCTCAGGATCAGAGGAGAAAATCACCGTATCTAATTCTTCACAGGACGAGTATGTCTCTGTGTGGGTGTCCCTTGCCTTCTCTAACTGCTATAAACCCTTGGAGCATTGTGACACCATTTTCCCCTTTTGTTTTGGATCTGGGGGATTCTGTTTGACCGCCGCCATGATGCACTGCTTGGAGGCAACTTGGTCGCCTTTAATCTCCATTATACCGAAATCTGTTGGGAAACGGAGTTTTTGATGAAAAGAGGAAGGCACGGCTTTCAACCTGTGCAGCCATCTTCGTCCCATAATTGCTGTGTAGGGGGACGGTACGTCTATTACCACAAATTCTGTTTCCAAACTGATTGGTCCGGTATGGACGTTCAATGTGATCCGTCCCATCGGCCGAACGCTTTCTCCTGAAAATCCAACTAGGGGTGCGTCGTAAGGTTGCAGGTCGGTCTGTTTGAGACCTAATCCGTGAAACAAGTCTGGGTACATTATTTCAGAACAACTGCCTTGATCTACCAGTACCCGTTTGACATCCGAGTCCCCAATTCTCAATTTGATTACTAATGGATCGTCGTGTGGGGTCTGGACATCTCTCAAATCCTCGTCGGAGAAGAAAATCTGCTGTTCATTTTCTGGATAATCCATCCTCGGTTTTTTGGATATAACTGATCCTTCATGTATTTGAAAAACCTCTCGAAGGTGCTGAGCTTTCTTTAAGTCGGATTTTAGTCGATCGTATGAATGCCCATTCGACCGAGAAGTATGGATTGTTTCTATGATCCTTGCAGCTGGTTTGGTGTTGTGAACGATCGTTGGCCCTTCATGGTAATGTTGTCTCTGGCCATCATTTATGTAGCATCGTAGATGTCCGGCTTTGGCCAGATCATCTAGGTGCTTTTTCAATGTGAAACATTTCTCGGTCATATGGCCCTTTTCTCTGTGATAGGAACAGTATTTATTGGGATCCCTCTTAGTTGGATCTCCACCCAGGGGAGCAGGCCACATGAAGAAAGGTTCATTTTTTATGTCGCCCATAATACGATAAATTGGTTGATTAAAAACTGTATATACCCCGACTGCTTCTTTCGGTCGTGGAAAACGGGTAGGATTCCTCGGCGGTATTTCGGCCCTTTTTTGCTCCGTATTGTTGGGCCTTCTTTGGGGTCGATTTTGTGCGGATAATGCCCCAGTTCTAGCTCTGTCTTCCTCCACACGTACGTACTGTTCAATTCGCGACATAAGATCTCGCATGTTTCTCGCCGATCTTTTGGAGAGACTGTGTCTTAACTCGGATTCGGGGTGCAAACCCTCTTTAAAGGTCTTCATGGCCATATCTTCTGTACCACCGTCTACCTCGTTATAGACTTCCCAGTATCTGGCCGAATAGTTTTTCAGTGACTCTGAGTCCTTCATTCTCATAGACATTAGGGAGGCAAACTCCTTAGGTTTCCGACTGTTTGTTATGAATCGGGAGACAAATGCCTCGGCTAATTCATTCCAAGAAAAAATCGAGGAATGTGGAAGGCGGTTGAACCATCGAAGGGACATCGGTCCCAAGCTTGATGGGAACATTCGGCACATCAGAGCATTGTTGCCGAGGTGTATAGCCATGCTTTGTCTATAATGGCTAATATGCCCGACAGGGTCGGCCTTGCCGTCGTACATTACATAGGTCGGTGCAGAAAAGTTTCTTGGCAGACGGGCGCTTTCTATTTCTTTAGAAAATGGAGAGTGTGATATCTGGTGAAGGGCTTTCCACACCGTTTCCCGCCCTATTCTTTCTCCGTATGGTTGTCTTACGGCTGAGGGGGATTCGGACCAGTTGCCCCTTGACCCTCTGTTCAAAGTTCTCCCCCCTTTATGTCTCCCGTCAGAGCTTTCTTCTTCATCAGTTTCCGCGGTGGACCTGCTGGAGCTTTCAGATGACAGACATTTTGTATGTCTGGTTCTAACCTTCGATCGGCTAGAATGTTGTGGTCTTCTGGACCGCTTATTTTTCTTCAACTTCTTTTTTAGGTCAAGAACCTGTTGTTGTAGTGCCTCCACTGTGTCTTCATTATATTCATCCCAGGTTCGGTCACTAGTCGAACTGCCCGTTCGTGGTTCTTCGGTTAGCCTTGATCTTCTGTCTATTTTGGAGGGTTCACGATATCGGTGTGATGGTTCAGGTTTCTGTTCTCTCCTGACCTCTGATCTGATGATGATTCTTCGGCCTCGGAGTGCTTTTTCAGAAGGAGAACCTTCAGGCCACCTTTTTTCATTATTAGAGGAGAGGTCCGTTTCTACTAAGGGATCTTCCTCTTCTGGGATCATTGTTTCCTTTCCTCGGTCTGCGTACTCGGTCGCTTTTTTTATTCGGCTAGTCATTTTCTTCGGAATTTTGTTTCTGTAAAAGTACTTTCCCACAGACGGCGCCAATTGTAGTGGGTAAGTTTCAGTGCTACAATTAATTTCTTAAAGTAGTAAAAAGTACTTTAGTCAGACTTTCCAAAAATAACCACCCTTCTTTATTAATGTTTACTTTTGAATTTATAGTACACAGTACATTGTACTTTGTTCCCTTTCCCCAATGTGGGACAATTCTTTATTCAGTAAAGTACAATAAAGTACAAAGATTCTATTGACAAGTACTATATTCTATGTGCTTTAGGCTTTGGGCCGAGCTTTGCATTTTGACTTGTGATACGGCCTGGGCCGAGCTTTGTGCTTTGGCCTATGCAATAGGTTTGGGCCGAGCTTCATACTTTGACTTCTGATAAGAGCTTGGGCCGAGTTTGATACTTTAGCCTCTCTTGTGGGCTTGGGCCGACTTTTACATTCTATCCCTTGATATGGGCTATTCATTTATGGGCCTATTTTAGATTTAGATTTCCCCACCTCCATATTCATATAGAACATTTTTGGGTTTTAAACATTTTTCCATTGGAATAATTGCATTACTACATAGTCCTAAATTAAAAATATTTAGATCATGAAAATGTTGATAGAAAATTACATCCAATCAAATTGCATGATAATCCATTACATTTTTTTGATGCTGAGATGCATAATCCACTACATTAAGTATACCAATGATTTCCAAACAATATTTGATATAAACCTATTTTGAGAATACAAAATTTAATAATGACTATTTTATTTTTATTTAAAAAACAAATAAACAAAACAAAGTAATATAGATTATTCATTAGTAACAGGTGTGTGGTTGCTATGCATTCATTTCATTAACATTGAATCTTGTACCCTCTTTTCTTTTCCAACAATGGGTTTGCTCTAGATCAATGCGTCTAGCCCCCTCTCTTCTCTCTCATGTTGACGCGTCTCACTAAAACTCCAAGCCCTTACAAATCAAAAAACTTGTACCATAACAAAACAATCACAATGGTGCCATTTTTTTTTTTTTCATTTCTTTTTTTTTTTTTCAATCAGAAGCAGGAGTTAAAAGTAATCTCCTAATTTAGAATAAAAAATGAAACAAAATAAACTATGGTTCAATCAGGCAGTATCATTTGAAAGATAGTGTAATCATAGGACATTTACCACATGAATGAAACATTTAACAATAACATAAGTAACTAAACTTGCAATATCAACTGAAAACTCAATTCAAATCAAGCATAGCATAATAAGTTCAACTCTAATGGTTCTTCAATATCTCTGCTTATGACTATCCATCCACATTACAATATTCATATTTTTGAATAATGGAAACACTGCAAAATTGTGAAACCCCGTTAGAGTCTTAGAGCAGAATCAAGCAACCTGAGAATTTTATTCCATAATTGCAACTCCACAGTAGCCTTTATTTTCTCTACTATGTCATTTGCCTTCTCACTTATAGAAGATGTGTAGAATGTGTAGAATCTTATAAAAGATCTTGATTACCAAAATAAATAAATAAAAAACCACAAAGTTCTAACGCATAATATTATTAAAAAAAAAAAAAAAAAAAAATTTCTAAAGAGTTCCAACAGTTGTCTTCCTTAAGTATAGTGGCTATGGCATAACAATGGCTCATGGTTTTATAATCTACACATACCTGGTTTCTAACACACACGCCTAGTTTCTAAAGAGTTCCGATCAAATTGGTGTTCCTTTCCAAATTTTCTCTGTGCTTTCCGTACTTTCTCTAACTTAACATAAGTTTATTTTTTTCAATTTTAAAGAAGAGGAGAAAATGTGATAAGGGTGGAGAGAACCGTTTTATATTGGAGATGTGCGTGAGTTAGTGGGAACGTGGATAAGGATGAAAGGATGTGTGAAGTTAGTGAGAGTCTGGGAGGAGTTTTTTTTCCGGTCAGTGTTCAATAGGTGTCATTTACTAATATATCCTTGATTTCTCTTCTTTGAAAAATCAATTAAAACTTAGTAGTGGGGTTAATTTTGGGCAAAGACAATAAATCAATGAGAATTAATTAGTGGGGTTAATTCATACATATGTTTTGTTTTGCCTAGAGATATAGATATATTTCCAAGTTTTTTTTTTTTTTTGGATTAATCTAAACACGTTTATTTTCTTAATAGATTTCAAATAAATATGTGAAAAAAGGAAAAAAAAATTATATGTTTTTTTTTTTTTTTTTGGATTAATCTAAACACGTTTATTTTCTTAATAGATTTCAAATAAATATGTGAAAAAAGGAAAAAAAAAATTGTTATATGTTAAATTAACGTTAGAGGATTTCAAATTATTTTAAACACTTTTATTTTTTAATACATTTCAAATACACACTTTAAAAAGGAAAGAAAAAAAAAAAATAATGTTATATGTTAACATTAATGTTAAAATATAGCTACTATTCTATGAGTTTTTGTTTTAATAAATTGGATAGTGGAAGTTTTTAAAAGAAGTTATGATTATTTTAAATGTAGAAGTTATTTTAAGAGATAGTGTGCTAATTTTTAGGAAAATGAGATGTTAGTTGGAACGTGGAAAGTGTGGGAAAGTAGGGTAAGATATGTTGTGCTGTGTATGTTGGAATTTATTTATTTATCCTTATTTATATTCTTTAAGAATAGAGTACAATATATGGATATTTTTCTTTGGACAGGGGTATTATAGTATAAAAGTGAAAATTTAAAATGAGGGAATTTTGTTAGGAATTTACATATATAACTTTTGTTTTTTAGTTAGAGTGGTTTAAAATATTGGGAATATACTTTTTTAGTAAGGGTATTTTTTAGAGCACATTAAAGTGGACATGAGGGAAGAAATCCTCTTAATAGTATTAGAAAATTAGGTTTTTTTATTTTATTACTTCTTAATGAACTTTTTGTTATTATAATAAAGTGAATTTGCTAATAATTATTATAGATTTTCAAATATGGTATTAAATTTTAGTCATTATAAAAATCTATTGAAAAAACGTAATGCTACACCCTAAACTAAGTATCAGCCACACAGATGACAATGACCGCACACATATAAGGATTCACCTTACAAAGTTAATAATTCTGCTCTGAAAGGGTTTCAATATAAATAAATATTTTATCGAATATTCTCCAAGAAATAACTCCAATAGCTGACATTCCATCATGTCTAAAACTCTAGTAAATCAATAAATAAAATATGGAATTTATAAATTAAATATAATTAGTTAAGCAAAAGGTTACTTACCTCTCAACAATTACAAGGTTCTAGTACTTATCTTCTAAACTGTGCCTTCTAAAATCCACAAATCCAACCTAAAACAAATTATATGAAGACCCAGTTGCATCAATCCATAAAAATTGCACTAAAACGTTGTAATGTGTATTTTATTAAAACTACTTGATTGCTTAGCTTTTAGTAACGAGTTAGTTAGGGGTTAGTTAGTTAGAATTAGTTAGAAGCTATTGGGAACTGCAAGAGCTCTAACCAATCAAATGGCAACAAGCTTACCCGTAACCCAATTGCAAATCGCAAATCGCAACAACCCCAGCCTACCGCGACCAAAACCCAAGTCTGATCTCATTGCGAAACCAACAACCCACAATTGGGCAGGGCTAGAGCATAGTGAGCAGGGTCAATTGACCCCACTCAAATTATATATATATATATATATTTTTATTATTTTTTTGTATATAAAAAAATTTGGATTTAGAAGTTGACTTCACAATAATAAATTAAAAAAACCAAAAAAAAAAAAACACTAAAAAATACCAAGTAACACAAAAAAAAAAAAAAAAAAAAAAAAACTCAAACAAAAAATAGCTCAAATAACATCAACAAAAATTAACCCAAAATATTTACTTAGTTCCTATACAACAAAAATTACAAATGGATTCATAAACCCAAAAAATTTGCTAATTTGACCCCACTGAAAAAAAAACTTCTGGCTACGCCACTGAACCCACACTCATCACTTTTTGTAACCACCGCAAGCCCAAGTGGGTCTCCAGATCTGCTTCGGCGGCTCCTGTACCAAGCGGGTCTGCCTTGACAACTCCCTTCGTCACCTCGTTTGAGCTCAGCTGAGAGAGAGAGAGAGAGAGAGAGAGAGAGAGAGAGAGAGAGAGAGAGAATTGTTCCGTTGAGGAGAGAGAGAGTTTGTGCTGAAAAAAAAAAGAACGGTGAGTTAATTGCAAAATTGCTACTGGTCAATTGTTGAGTTCGGGTGAAAACACCTTACTATTGTTTTCTAATTTGAGCATTTGAATGTTTGTTTGAACAATGAATTTATTTGAATACAAAAGTTGAGTACAACTGTCAAACAACCAAATTTGAACTCAAGCCCACCATTTTTTGTATTCATACATTGAATATTGATTCACCAAAAAAAAACACACACTAAATACTGATTTTGAAACCAATTACCAAACATGCGCTACATATCTTACATGATTCACCATAAAAACAATTTACATTTATTATATGCAACAATTAATATATGGACTCATTCACATGGTAGAAATTATCCTTTAAAAAAAATCTATCTATATGGTAGCATTGTTTTGCTTTTCCCTGGCATATTCAGAAGGGTTTTCTTTTTCTTTTTCCTTTTTCCTTTAAGACAGGGACAAATGACCAAAGATAAAATCTTTTAGCAATGTCAATACTCAATAAACAATAAGTTTAGAGACACTTTTTTTTTTTTTCCTAAACGGTTCACATAATTTATTTTAATTGGTATATAATAATTTGAATTAAATTGTTTAATCTAACTTCAAACTTCAAGATAGTGAAAGTTTCTATTAAAAAAAAGAAGAAGTGTAAGTGGTTAGAATTGCCTCAATTAAGAGGACTTCTTGTAGTTAATGCCAGATATAACCAGAAAATGAAAAGATAAATATAACTAAAGTTAAATAAGGTGAAGGCTTATGTTATTTTCATTACCATTTTTGTCTCCAGGTGAAAACACAATGAAATTACAGTAACACGAAGTGGATAATAATGATTAGTATACTAGACCATTGTCATAAACATCATTCAATCTCATAATAATTTAATAATATGGATCAAATACTAAAAACACACTTATATTAAACATTATATCAGAATATATACAACAACAAATACAAAGAAAAACAAGAACTTCCGAGCATGAAACTCTTAAAACTTGAAATCAAACACCAAGAACAGCCTAAATAATTTATTCTACTGGTCTATTTCTACACTATTGGTCTTTGGTCGCTTTGATCTCTTTTATTTCTTTTGATCTCTTTTGATCTCATGTTCTCTTGAATGTTCACGAGGCTCTTTTTGAGACAACTCTCATATTTATACTTGTAAGCATGGCAGTTAACATCTGTTTTCAATCTGCCATGTGTCTTCAAGGGTGCGACTTGAGATCCATGCTTTTAGGCTTGATCAACACTAGTTTCTTGACAAAGATTCGAATCACCAACTACCATGAACCGTTTCTTCATTCCTAATAAGTGGCAAGTTTACATAAAATAAAAAATAAATAAAAGTTTTAAACGTGGGTGAGAAAGTAGGAACTTGAAATAAGATGAAGAGAGATGTAGATTACCTACTTCAAATTGATGAGTTTGAATTTGAGTACAATTGGAGTTTTAATTCTTGAGATTATCTCCTAAAAGTTGTTACATTGTGGAAGTTTTATTTGGTGATTACTTTTAAGTTTATCCAAAAAAAAATTGTATTGTTTTTAAATTTGATTTAAGTATTATAGCCGACTGTATGGTTATTAAAAAGTAAATAACCTGTTATCAAAAAGTAAGCTGTGCACACAAACAGTCCCAACCACTTGGACAAAGAGAACAATATTTCTATTTTCGAATCTAGCAAAATGATTTAACACGACTTAAACCTTGATAATTAAGAAACTTGGATTAAAATAACAAACAATTAAGAGCATTGATAACGAAGAACATCCATCTAAGAAGATTATCCACTCATTCACCATGATTACATTCACATTTAAGCCCCATTCACTCATATTACTTCTTAATTTGGACAAATTGTATAGTCCTATATTTTTAGATTAATGCATTCATCCAAAAAATTAATAAAGACATTTTATTATGGTAACATCATTTAGAGACCCTCAATTGGGACCAAATCCAAAAGATTATACACAGAGAACTACAAACTTATGTTGAACCCTACCAAAAAGAAGAAACATTAGGTATTCAAAATGTGATGAAAAATTTAAAAGGGTTCCTATTTTCTGAAAAATACACAAAAATATAACTAAAATTCAACCTGAGAGATGATCCCAGTGTTGTCAAAATGCTTGGCATCCACTTAATCTGCAGTTAAAATCTTTGTGGGGTCAATCGATCCCTTTAAAGAATTTGACCTATGTAAACCACCATCTCTTCATCCATAGGCAACTCCTCCTTTAGCACCTTCGACTTGTGGCATTACAATGTCCTAAGAATTCAATTCCAAGGACATCAACATTTTTTAGAATAAATAAGAAAAAATTGGGGGGAAAATCAAGTAATTTCAAGATTTACATGCTCAAAGAAAGGCAATGTGGTACTAAAAAATAGATACCACCAAAAGATTAATTGGTCTCATGTTTCTACATGCGTTTTGGTTTCCTAAATAACAAATGATCAAATAAAGACTACTTAATTGAATTAGACAAAATTGAATGAAAATCTACACCTTGTAAAGTTCAAATTATGTCTTGGAATATGCTTTCCATGACACATTTGCATCTCATAAATGAAATGAAATCAAATCAAATCCAATACTATTTACAATATCTGAAATCAAAATCAAACTCGTAGAAACCTCATATATTACTTCAAAAATACATCATAAAACACGTAATTTTCATCATATTTACACTTCAAAAACACCATAGAAAGTTAGAAACTCAATCTAACTAAAATTTGAACAGTTTTTAAACTAAACCCCACCTTAAACAATGACGTATCTACTAAAGATGTCATATCCAGATCCGTTGCTTTTAGATTTTTGTCTCTATCAATTGCTATTGTACAACTTATGAAAAACCCAAAAATGGGAAATGTCGAAGAAGAGGGAACTGGGAAGTAGGCATTAATCACCATCATCGTATGTTTTGGAGTTGAAATGAGATAAGTCCAAATTTTTAGTAAGTATTTGAATGTGGGATAACGCAAGAGATAAGTCCAAATTTTAAGTAACTATGTAAACGTGGGATGAGTTTGAGTAACTGTTTTTTAGTAACTGTGATATTCAGTTTTTTTTTTTTTTTGAAACATCATTGGATAATGAGTTTGAGTATAACTACAAATGAGGGATAATGCAAGAGATATATCTAATACTATTAAGAGGATTCATGCCCTCATGTTCACTTTAATATACTGTCAAAAATACCCCTCACATCTTCCAATTTTCTCAATTTAATCATTGATTTCAAATAATAATGTGTCTTAAAAATAAGGGTATAATAGTCACATCCCTATATAGAAAATTGTCCACTTTAATGCACGGACTAAAATAACCCCATATGTTAGATTTATTGATTTGCCGTTAAAATAAAAATTAAAGGTTAAAAGAGTAATCTACTGATCTGCTCAATTTCAAAAGTTAAATGATCACAATTCCACGTTCATGTTTTACAATTTTTTTTTTTTAGTCTCCCTTTTTTCTCTCTCTTACATCTCCCTTATCTACTCCACTTTCTAATTTCCAACTTCCCACTAACTTCATAACTCTTCATTTACTCAACTTTTGGCTCTCCTTTTTTTTTTCTCTCTCTCTCTCTCTCTCACCTCCCTTATCCCAATATTATAACTATAAACTTTTCAAATAATTACTTAAAAAAAAACTACATAGACAAAAAGGAAAATAGTTTGGCCGGCTCACACTTTTTTTTCTATCTCCATATTCGATTATTTTTCCTCATTTAAAATTAAATAATTCAACTAAAAATTTAGCACCAAAGTCCAAAAAAAAAAAAAAAAACTCCTAAAAAAAATTTACATATTAAGATAATAGGACTCTTTGGTTTCCACTTTCTTTAAAATTATCTTTTATTTGCTCTCACACACTATCTCTCTCTAAAATTCTATCTTTTATTTTTACTTCAATGATAAAATAAAATAAAAATGTGCAAGGAAATTCTATCATTTATCTTTAAAAAAAAATTGTATCTTTTATTTGCTCTCACGCCACTTTCATTCAATTTTTTTTTTCCTTATTTCAAATAACTATGAAATTCAATAACCACTTCTCACGCCACTTTCTCAAACCAGTATTCAATTTTTTGTTTCCTTATTTCCTTCCCCTTATATCCACTTTAATGAACTTCCCAAAACACACCTAATGTTTAGAAAATATTGTTATAAAAAATAATTAAATGAGGGTGAAAAAGTAATTCACAAGATCCTCTACATAAAAGATTTTGATTACCTAAATCCACTCAAATTCATTTTTCCTTACTTTTAGCCTTTAATTTAATTGTGATACAAACCTAATTAAGAGGATAGACAAAAAAAAAAAAAAAAATCTCCACGTTATTACTAATGGATAATAACTTCTTCTTTTTCAATAACCAACTCTATGTTCATTTTTTATTTTTTATTTTTTTTCAGCAAAAAAACAAACTAAGAGTCTAGATAGCAAAGTTTGAGACAACTTGGAATACATTTAAGCCATAGTGGCCAACTCCACGTTCATAGTTTCACGGTTTTTTTTTTTCCTCTCTCTCACATCTCCCATAAATATCAACATTTCAAATAACTACTTCAAAAAAAACAAAAGCTATGTATAGATAAATTCAAAGATATTCGGTTATATGGAATTCATAAACTCTACGTATACATAAATTCAAAAATTTTGGTTATTTATTTAACTAATCCAAATATTTGAACGGTTATTAATTTATTCAGTTTCTCTTGCTTATCCTCTTCAAAATTCAAACTTCAAAATGGTAATAACTTCTTAGAGATGATCTTTAAAATGAAAAAACAATTTGGGTGAAAATTAAAGACATAATAATATTAAAGTGGGAACGAGTGTGAGATCAAATAAAAGATGGAAAAATAACAAGATAGATAGAGAGACTCCAAAAAGCTCCAAATTTCCATGGATGCTTTGATCTACAACCTCCTCTGTTTCAAACAAATCTTTTCGGAACAAACTCATGTAAGCAATAGTTTTTATTTTCATAAAAATTCCCTTTTTTTTATTGGTTTATAAGTAACTTTCTACTTTTGTTTTTGCTTATACTGTGTATTTTTTCGATTCGTTTTTTCGATCGTAATTGTATGATTTGTAAATTTTTTAATGGGTTCTTTTTGTTGCTTTGAAGCGTATTAGATACTTAATGATGCAAAATCTAGGGTTCATATCAATTTTTATTTTTGGTTTATATGTTCTCCACTTCTCCCTAAATTTGAAACTACCAAACTTTTTTTAATTTTCAAACCCAAGCAAAAATGAAATAATAGACAAAAGAACAACTATGCTTAGTACCAATATTCTTTAATTGATCAACATTTGGTGTTATTATTGTTTTCTTTTTCGTGTATCTTATTCTTATTTTTTGTTTCTAAATGGGTTGCAGAGTTAAATGTAGAAACTTTGACCCCATCAAGGAGTTGAACATTCTTACTCTTATCAAGATTACATTAATCTTAGGTAACATATCTTCATGTTTACACTTTCTTTGTAAGGACAATTAGAGGTCTATTGCTTCAAGATTTCTATGTTATTTTTCAATGAAAAATTATATTCTAATGATTTTCTTTTCCATCTAAAAAAAAATATATATATTTTCAATGAAGAGAGAAATTCTTTATTTTGCACCATGACTAAGACTGACCATGCTCTCATACCTTTCTTTGTAATGCTACAGATGAATTGCGGTTAGTAAGAACGGCCACAATAAGTAAGAGAAGATAAAATGAAGGAGATGACTATCTTGCAACGTTGTCTTCCTTATAATTTGTAGAACATATTAAAAAAAATTTGGAGCACTCTTATTTTTCAATTATTGGATAAAAGATCTCATATTGTATTAATTGGGGTGTACATGTTAAATGTTTTGTTGCCGTTACTTTTACCATTTTTACATGCACATTGTTACCAAATCAAATCTAGGAGATTTAATTATTTACAAATTGGTTCACACATCCTGAAAATGACAATTTCTCTTCCTAAATATTAGCTTATCCATTTTTTTTCTTTAATGTACCTTTTAAATCTTAATTGTTCGTAAAATGTATAAGTGAGATGTTTTATAACTTTCTTCTATTTTTAGAAAAATCTTGCTTTGTTAATCTTTTCAAAAATAATAATTAGATTTAAAAATTAAATGAAATCAAGTTAGGGTAGGAGAACTCAAATTCAAATTGTCTTTTACTGGAGAATTGAGTAATATCACATAACCATAAGACTTTTGATTGAAGTTATTGAATAAGTATATTTACCTAAAAAATATCATCATACAATTTGCCCAAAAAATAAAAAGAGCCTCTGAATATGCGCGGAGCGCATGTGAAGAGGCTAATATCCCATTATTAAAAAGCCAAGCAATAAGATATATCATTATCCATCATATCCAATTGCCAATTTTAAAAATGGAGGACTCAAACGTGGGTTTCTTTTATTTTGTTAGATTAAGGTGACCTAAAACTAAGGATTTTAAGGATTTGTTAAAATGTTATTTTCCTTAAATAAATATCTGGTGAAAACTCTTTCCCTAAAGAGTTTTACTTTTTTTTTAAAATTTTTTTTTTAATAAATTAGAGAACCTTTTAACGTGGGAAAGTGGAATTTTGCTTTAAAATAAAAAGATAAAAAAAAAAAAAAGAAAAAACGTGAAAAGTGGAAGTTAAAGTGAAATAGTAGTTTTTTTTTTTTTATTTTTTTTTTTGGATTTTTTTTTTTTTTTTTTTTTTTTTTTGGATAAGAGTTTTTTTTTTTTTTTTTTTTGATTTTAATCTGATTTTATATTAAAAATGCAAAGTGGTGCTAATTTTTGGGTTCCTTTTAAAATGGACCCTAAATTTTATGATTTTGAAAAATTTATATTTTCCTTATTTGCCTCAATTATTTCAAGTTATCTAATGTTAATGTGTGAGGGTATTTTAGTCTGTGCACTAAAGTGGACATTTTTTTATAATTGGATGTGACTATTATACTCTTTTTTCTAAGACACATTATTATTTAAAGTGAGTGATTAAATTAGGATAATTTGAAGATGTGAGGGGTATTTTTGACAGTACATTAAAGTGGACATGAGGGCATCAATCCTTTTAATAGTATTAGATTAATTGAGCCTTATAGCTGATATGCTTTTAACCAATTATTCAGCCAATTTAATTAATCAATTAAGGGCCTTTAATGGGCTTTCCTAATAAAAAAATAATTAGGTGTAAAAAAAGACTCTTCTTATTTTTAATCTGTTTTGTGAATGGTTTGTTAACAAATTGTGACGCTGCACTTTCTGGTAAATCTTGTTGCACTGCTATGGTTATTAAAGATTAGAAAGAAAATGTAATTGTTGCAGGTACAA
>OU015761.1:73797296-73815565 GCA_907173295.1 Fagus sylvatica
AATTATCAGCATTTGTAACTATAAACATGGACATTGTTCATTTGCCTTCTGCCCCTAACGCTATTTGTTTTCACTATTTTTTTAGCCATCATGCTTACATGATCAGTATTCAGTACTCAAAAGCTAGGGTAGGCACTCCAAAAAATTTGGTCTCCCATTTTGAGAAGAGTAATAACAGTCTCAAAACAGCTAACAAAATGTTGATTAACTTTTGAAGACCAGTAAACGCCTTACACAATGTTCACCAAAAACCAACTATATTACAACAATCCATAAAACAACAACCAATATGAAACTTTAATAAAATAAAATAAAATAAAAAACCACTTACAATTCCATACTTTCACCCTCAAAGAAAATTCACAAGAAAACCAAAATTCACTAACTGGACCATCAAAATAACCACAAATTAATAACACACGAAGAGCCCAGCCATGGTTCTGTTTTCCATTAGAAAATAAATTTGAAAAAAAAACAAAAAAAACAAAACTTGCATCTATATACAATTCCATACTTTCCCCCTCAAATCAAAACATAACAACAACAGAAAATCACAAGAAAACCCTCAAAACAACCAAAATTCACAATTAAACCATCATAATAACCACAATTTAATAACACATATATTGAAATTAGAATAAAATAAAACAAACGAAAACTTGTACCCACATAAAATTCCATGCTTCCACCCTCAAATAAATTAAAAAAAACCCACAAATTAATAACTTAATATATTAAAAATAAAAATAAGATTACATAACTTGCACCCATATAGAATTCCATACTCCCACCCTCAAATCAAAACCAAAAATAAAATAATACAAGAACTCCACCAAACCATCAAAACAACCACAATTATAAATATTTAAAAAAAAAACATTTAAAAATAACACAAAAGTTCCACCCATATACAATTCCACATTTCCAGCCTCAAATCAAAACCATCAAAATCAGCACAATACTTTGAAAATGTCAAAAACAAATAATTAATTAAAAAAGACAAAAGAGGAAAGAGAAAAGTAGGAAAGAAACCTGGGTGTTTGGGAGCATGATTGGGGAGTCAAGCAACGCGGCGGGGCTGATCCCAGGTGGAATAGTGATCCTGGGTGAGCGAGCAGCTGGTGAAGGCAAGGAACTAGCTGTCCTAAACAGCGCCGTTTTATTGAGACTCTGCGCATTGAACCCAAACTTGGCCGCTCTCCTCTCCGCAATGCTCTTACTCCCACCCACCCCTTTGTAATCCTCATCATCCTCCATTCTGCTACTAAGCTCACCCTCACTCACTCACTCACTCACTCCACTCTGCGTTTCACTGCTTCAATCGCCTCCCGCTTTTCATTTCACGTTTACAAACAAATTCAGAATTCAATTTCACACACTTTGCTTTCAACAGAAACAGAGAGAAAAGAGCAGAAGCTATGCTATTATTTCATTTCCTACCTTTATAAGGAAATCATAAAATTAACTTATAAACAGAGGTATTAAGATGTAAATGATAAATAATAAAATAGATTAATTTAGATGAGAACTAATGAAAACATATATTGACTCAATATTATTAAAAAATTACTATTAAAATATTTAATTTCTATTAAATTATAACTAATTTAAATGGCATAATGAATGTAAATGATGTATAATAATATAAATAATGGATTAGTATTTTTATTATCAAATCAAATCAAAATAATATTAATATTTATTTATATATTAATAATGTAATTAAATATGAACCATTCATTTAACTTTATATGACTAAGATTTTAAAAAATTCAATGTTGTAATTACCTTAAAAGCTTCGTATGGGTCACGTGACTTTATTTTTTTTATTTTTTGATGTGGCCACGTGACTTTATGGGTACAATTGTTTAAGTAAGTATATGTCACAACTTAGTATACGTTTATTTACCAAATATTTTGAGGAAGTCATGAAATACTTGCCTAGATTTCTACGAACCCGTTAAACTTACCTAAATATTGAGATCTAGAATCATGGTACAATTACCACCACAATGCCTCAATCGAGTGGGGCCCACAACATAATTTCTATGACTCGATGCTTTGCTGCTTACACTTTATATTTTTTTACTTTTAAGTTTTTTTTTAAGTATTTTAGTTAAAGGTTCTCTTTTATTTTTTTTCCGCTTGGGATTTGCTTATTTTAATACGTGTAAGAGTCTTTTAATTTTTTAATTTTTTTTTTAAAAAGGTTTTAGTTTTTTATTTATTAATTTTTTTTTTTTTTTTTTTTTTTTTTTAAGCGTAGGATTTTCTTGGTTAATGGCTAGCCGGAAAATCTGATGGAGAGGTTAGATTTGTATACAATCTATTTGCGGCTAGAACGGCACGTGGGAAGCTCTCTCCGAAAGAAATGGCACGTTACAAATGTCACAAATCTAGCCCACATTTTTAAATTTGCACACCTAAAATTTCACTTTTAAAAATAAAAAAGTTAAAGCCTTATCCGAAAAAATTGGCACGTGCGTAATCTAGCCCACATATTACATATTTGCACACTGAAAAATTGCTCATTTTGTTACAGGCAATCAATGTATGAGAGCATAGTTCGGAACCTTTTTTCCTTAGGTCTCTCTTTAGTGAGTTTATGTAACTATTAAATTACCAAGAAAATAAAAATAAAAATATTTACTGATATGATGATGCTGAGGATTTAGTTAAGAAGATTTCTTGTCTAAGAGAGTACACTTCTAGAAGTCTACACAATTTTTTATTTTTTTTAATCTTGCTACCTTTTTTTTTATTTATCAACTTTTATCTTATCTTACAACCTAAAGAAGGCAAAACCCATATATAAATTCATAATCATTGATATGTATTCATTTAAAGTATAGTAGTTTTGATTCTTTTGAATGAGTAATTCAATTCAATATTGTTTTTTTTTTCTTTTAAATCATAAATAAAAAAATAATTTGAGTACTTGAAATTATTAAGTTTTAGGGTGAATTATAGATACTACCTATATCCTTAAAACAAGGATCTGCGGCCTTGTGTTTTTTAGTTTATAATAAGTCAAAAGAAAAAAAAAAATCACAAAAAATTACACGATTGTTAATGTGTCAAACTGTGACTGATAGATAATAAAGTGATATCAGTGATGAGTTTAAATAAGAGCTCTGCAAAGTCAATTGTTGTAAAATATGTTGTACCTATAACATTACCTTTTTATTTTATGACATTTACCTCCTCTGGTTTACTTCATTACACATTTTTGTTAATTTTAACAGAATTAGATGGCGTGACAAATAAATTTACTATAAAATAATTGATAGAAGACCATTTTTTTTTTACCTAAAAAAAACTTAATGGACATATCAAATTTGCATACCCATTGATGAGTAACCAATCAAGTAGAATCTAAAGAAGGGGAAAAATAAAAAAATAAAAAAAAGAAAAGGAAAATTACAAAAAGGGAGACTGGCACCTTGACGCTGTTACTGGCAAAATGAATTGAAGAAACTGTAGCATGTTAATGTTGTCTTTGTTTGAACTTTGAAGTTAATAACATATAAAGTATTTCTAACTTATTTGAGTTCATCACATATTAAATTTTAGCTTATTATTATACAAAGCTTGTCCTACTTAAAACTTTGATCACTTTGAATTGATACCAACTATGAGCATAACAAAATTCCAACTAATATCTCATATAGTCATATTACAACATTTCAGCTCATATAAATCCAAATGGGGTAAAATGGTCTTTTACCAATTTTTTATAGTAAGTTTATTTGTTATCTCATCAAATTTTGTTAAAAACTGAAATGTCTAATGGAGTAAGCCATGTGGGAGGTGTGTCACAAAATAAAACATATTGGTTTTTATTTTTTCTTTGTTTTATTTTATTTTTTTTGTGTAGTTACTTGTTATAAGGATATACTATATGGGTGGTGTAGTGGGTAAGTTTCAGTGCTACAATTAATTTCTTAAAGTAGTAAAAAGTACTTTAGTCAGACTTTCCAAAAATAACCACCCCCTTTTATTAATGTTTACTTTTGAATTTATAGTACACAGTACTTTGTACTTTGTTCCCTTTCCCCAATGTGGGACAATTCTCTATTCAATAAAGTACAATAAAGTACAAAGATTCTATTGACAAGTACTATATTCTATGCGCTTTAGGCTTTGGGCCGAGCTTTACACTTTGACTTTCGATACGGCCTGGGCCGAGCTTTGTACTTTGGCCTCTGTAATAGGTTTGGGCCGAGCTTCATACTTTGGCTTCTGATAAGAGCTTGGGCCGAGTTTTATACCTTATCCCCTGATACAGGCTTGGGCCGACCTTGATACTTTAGCCTCTATCGTGGGCTTGGGCCGACCTTGCCTCTATCGGCTTGGGCGAGCCTTTATATTTTGTTCCCTTGATATGGGCTATTCATTTATGGGCCTATTTTAGATTTAGATTTCCCCACCTCCAATTGCCCCTCAAATCTTTACTCTTTATTGAAGAGAAGGATTTGACCGAAACAGTGGAGAAATATATAGTACTTATTCACAGCTTTAAACGAAGTTCGGTCAGGAATAGGGTTTGGTTTACGGATTCATAACTCGGTTGTTATCCCTGGACGGTTCGGTCCGGAACATTTATGATAAGGAAGTAGTACCTTCCAAATCGATGTTGCGCTTATTGGATGATGAAAAGGGATAGGGATAAATTAATTCGATATTTATCTTGACAGCATCCGTAAGCCATAATTAAGGAAAGACGTTTGGCGTTCCCTAAGTCATCTCGTTTTTAATGCTTTATTGCGATTAGGACGACGTTTGGATTTCCCGAGGATGCTTTGTTTCCAAGGATATAATGCAAACCGGAAGAATCATTTTCCCTCGCTATTATTTTTTATTTATTTTTCTTTTTCTTGCAGGTTTCTTACCGGCCCGTGACTGGTTGAATTCCGGTTGCCTGTCGTCCCTTTGGCAGTATATAAGAGAGTGAGACCCCACATTACACTTTTACCTTTTAAAACACTATTCTCTTGCCTCCAGTCGTGAGCTTTTTTACTGATTTGACTTTGGTTTCTTCTGTCTAGCTCACTTGTACTCAAAGCACAAGTAAAAACATGCCTATCCAAAAGAGGACCGTAGACATACGATCGGTGCTTGGTACGCGTGCCCCAGAGTTGCCGCGAGTTCCTAATGCTCCCCGTGCTTCCGGATTCCCCGAGGGAGAATCTGTTGTAAAAAAGAGAAAGAAGGGGGAAGAGGAAGCCGAAGTAGCCGAAAAGCAGCAGGTACCTATCAACATCGAACCCACGACCAAGCCCTCATCGAAAAAGGGTAAAAGTAAAGATAGCCGAACTCTCCAAAAGGCCGTCGGTCATGTTTCTCATAAACGCAAACACCAAAAAGAACAACCAGCGCCCTGGCAGTGTGAATTCTATGTGGATGGCCGACCGGTGAATGAAGATGATTCGGTCTGGAAAAGTAAAGACGTCCGCGGTGGGCAAATAGCTGATGCCCTTGGGAGCGCCCTTCTCCTTCCCAAAGACATGAAAAATTGGAAAGGAAATGACTCAACACATATGATCGAAAATCTGAAGCGTGACTCGGTCGTGGTGAGTTTCGTTTTACATCCTTTCTTTTGTTACGATAATCCGTCATTATTATTTACTCATTATGACGATTTTTTTATAGGCCGTCCAAGGGGTTTTCGAGGCCGGGTATCGACTGAATAGAAGCCGAACGTCTTCTTAACGAATCTCTCGCTGAAAACGATAGGTTGCGTGAAGTCGAGAAGGCGGCGTCTGCTAGAATTCGGGAGGTCGAGAGTCAACACAAATCTGCCGAAGAAGGGCTTCAGAAGGCCGAATGCCAACTGGTGGAGATGTCGGCTAAGCTGGAACGAGAATGTGAACGTTCCAGTGGATTACAAGCGGAAATTGATAAACTTAAGGCCGAGTTGGCTGAAGCTCGGCAGGTGTCAAATGATGCTGAGAATGAAGCTCAGGCGACCTACGACCGGGGTTTTGCAGATGCTGCAGGATCTTTGAGATTTCAAATGCGTAGGGAGTGTAACATTAATTTCCTGAAGGGGTGGGCAATTGGCTCTTGAACAAGCTGCGGTTGATGATGAGTCTGAGCTTTACGTCTTGGGCCGACGTTATCGACCCTATGATTCAGGAACCCCTGAGAATCTTGAAGAAACAAATGTTGAGGTTTTGGGAGATCGTGAAGCCTTTGACGGTCCTACGGTCATGGAAAACGCCGAAGTTTTTGATCATCAAGAGCGGGCCCAGACTGAAGAGGTTCAAGATATGGAGAAAGGTGTCTCTGATAAAGAAGATAATGTAGACGTGGATGATCAAGGGGGATCTGCCTATGATCCTTGAATGCATCTATGACTGCATTATACATTTCATTTCTCCATTGAAGCAAATCGCACCAAACAGACATATTATCCCATTCATTTGGGGTTCTCGGTCTTCGACTCGTAGGAATGTTTGTTGTGATCAGCATAAAGGTTTCCATGTACACCAACGACAGAACTTTTGGAAAGTTTGTTACTAACGAGGGGAAATGAACGTTGACCGAAGAGGGTTCAAGATATGGAGAAAGGTGTCTCTGATAAAGAAGATAATGTAAACGTGGGTGATTAAGGGGGTTTGTCTATGTAATTATCCCCTCTTTCTTTTCTTTCTTCTTCTTCTTCTTCTTCTTTTTTTTTTAGAAAGGGGGAGAAGTGCTACGATGTAATTGATTGCCCCGTTTTGTTTATGGACAACTGCCTTTACTTTGTCATAGATCTGAATTGAGTTATATATGAGTGTTTTGTTTGTTTGTTTGTTTGTTTTTTTTTTTTTTTTTTTTTTTTGTAAAGGCAAGTTCGTTTATCGCTAGGGTCGAGCTTATCTCGTTGCTCCGAATTATCCTCGGCCTATATACTTTGGATGTTTTTTGTTAGAATTGAGATAAATGGATCAATACATGCTTCATACCGATCTTGAGGTCCTCGGTGGCAACGTTCGGTCTGATCAGAATGCTTCAACTAATGTAATCCACAGACCGTAGAGTTAATCACTAGATCGGTCAGATTTTGAAGTGATTAATGAGAAGGCAGAGTTTCACCGTTTCGGTGTATAGCAATGCTTTTATTAATGGAGACCTGACGTTGGGGTCTTTTCGATTTTCGGCTATTAAATGAATGACGGCTTGGCGTCATTTATTACGCCGTTATGTGTTCCCTAGGCCATCAAATCATTATGAGGGCTTTTTTGGGGGCCGAGAGAAGCTATTTCACTGGCTCTCTGATTTTTACCGGCCCATGACCGGCTAAGTCCCGGTCTCCGTTAGCCCATCAACTCTTGTATAAAAGGGGGAAGACCCCACTTCATTTTTACTCTTTACTTTCACTTCTAGAGATAAAAAACATCTCCTTCAGTCCTTTGAGTCAACCTTTCCTTAACTCTTCTGTGCCGTCTTCACGTCAGTAAGTCTTTTTCTACTCTTGTATTTTCCTTCCGTCGTCCTAGTAGTACTCTTCGGTCCAAAAATTTTTTTTTTTTCTTACGTTATGGGTAAATTTGCCAAACTCGTAGATACCGAAGAGAAAATCGTAGAGTTTAAAAAACGTTATGGGATTCCTGAGGACGTACACATTCGGTACGTTCCTTACGGTGATCTTGCACTTGTCCTGAATCAAGACCTTGTGCTTCCCATGGTAGCAATAATCGAAGGAGGGGTTAGAATACCCATGCATACTTTCTTACTACAGTTTTTAGCTCATTTTAGACTATCCCCCCTTCAGTGTGCCCCTAATGTTTTTAGGATAGTAATGGGGACGGCCGTTCTCATGGAGAAATTGGGCCTAGACCTCACTGTACATGATATAACATATGTATATAGTCTCCAAGCGACCGGTAGGGACCAATATACCCTATTTGCCCGTAACGCTTATAGAAAACTGGTGACCGGGCTTCCGGACTCTAGCAAGGGCCGAGATGAAGATTTCTTGGTGTTCACGGGGAACTGGCAAAACCCCCATATTAATTGCTCTTTGAGGCCCGGTGTACCAGGTTTTAACTGTTTCATGTCTAACTGTTTCGCGTCTTTTATGCAATGCATTTTTATCTATTTTCGTTTGTCTTGACCGAATGTTTCTTTTTTCTTGTCAGACAAGGAATTCACATCTAAGAAAGTAGAACTTGTGGAAAGGAGAACAGTCGAACACCTCTTACAAAAGCCCTGTTTTATTGATTCGGGTGGTCGGCCTCGGGCGGCATCCGTCTTACTGGACTACGTGCCTTCATACAAATCTTTCCAGAAAGGTCCCATTGTAAAACATTTTAGACAAGAAGAGGTTTCGGTCGTGCGGCCTGGGAAGGATCAGGAGGACATCATCCAAGCGGTCCCCTTAACGGCTAGAAAAGGAGTGCAAGTACCTCGGCTTGTACCACCTCTTAGCGATCCTAACTTCATTCCTTCTATTGAATCTTCGGAAGCCGGTCTTCCAGTCATTCGGTTTCCGTCTATTTTTGACCCCGATCCTAAACCGACCGAAGATATGCCGGTCCAAAGAAGAACCGTCAATATAGCGGATGTGCTTGGGACGTCGGCTCCAGAGACGTCACGGACTTCACCATCTGCTTCTCCCCTACCTCTTCCCCCTGGATTTTCTCAAGGAGAAGGTGTCATGAGGAAGAAAAGGAAGAGAGGAACGGCGCAGGATGATGAAGGCTGCGTTCAGGAGGGGTCGTCTCCACCCCAACCTTCAAAGGCCAAGTCTCCAAAGAAGGCTAAGAGTAAGAATAACCGAGCTCTTCAGAAAGCCACGGGTCAAATTCCTCAAGGTCGTGTGAGTCAAGATGACTTGCAACAACCGTGGAGCTGCTCTTTCCTTCTTGAGAATCGATCGGTCGATAAGGGAGACTCGGTCCTCAAGAGCGGGAGAGGAGTTCGAGGAGGACAAGTGGCCGAAGCAGTTGGAAAGGCTCTCCTCCTTCCGGAAGACATGAAGGTCTGGCAGGAGAAGAGATCCAAGTATATGTTGGAGAATCTCAAGCGTGATTCTATCCTGGTAAGTTTAGTACTCCAATGTTTCATTATGCATGTTACATGTGCTCTTTATCTTATTCAGACACACACTCCTTTTTTACTTTATCTTATTCTTTGCTTCTTTTTTAGGCCGTTCAAGGTATATTTGAAGCTGGCAACAGACTTTTGGAGACCGAGCGTCGCCTTAACTTGTCTGCCGACGAGATCAAGCGCCTTAAGGATCTTGAGAGCTCGGCATCTGTAAGAATTCGTGCTGCTGAGAGTGCCCAAAAGAGTGCCGAAGCTGGTCTGCTAAATTTGCAGAATCAAGTGGCCGAGCTTCAGAGAAAGCTGGACTCTGAACATAAATCTGCCTCTCAAGTTCGAATTGAGAATAGCCAGCTTAAAGAGGCGCTGGCCGAGGCCGAAGTGAAGGCTGATAAGGGGGCTCAGGCTTATTATGACCAAGGTGTTAACCAGGCATCCCAGGATTTAAGATATCAACTCAGAGGCGAGTGCAACAAGTATTTCGTCCAAGGATGGCACCAGGCCCTAGATAATGCCGGGGTTGATGACGACTCCGACTTATATGATTTGGCGTATTCACGCCAACCTTATGAGGTTCCTGTGCCAGAGGAGGGAAACGAGTTGGAGGCTGGTGAGGGTGCCGCTGGAAATCCGACAGTTCTTGGGTCCCCTGAAGCCTTGAAGTGAGCCCGTGCTGGTTGATGACGCTAAGGCGGCCGAGGATAGGCCTGATGATCAAATCCCTGCTGCTGAATCTCAAGAAGGAGAAGAGGGTTCGGACGTTGATGAGACCATTGACGTGGTAGATTAGTTTTAATATTTCACTTTTGAACTGTATTACGTTTGTATTCCCTGTTTCCTTCATAAGAAGGGGGGAATGATACAATTTGTTTTTGTGTTCCCTGTTTCCTTCATAAGAAGGGGGGAATGGTACAGCTAACCTTTGTGTTTTTATGACTAGTGCCTTTTATGTGAATCTCATTTTTGCTTGAGCATGTTTTCTACTTATATCCTTGTATGCCGAATGTGTTTGTTTAAATTTTACTGAATTTTGAGTTGGTTTCTATTTTTGACTTGTTAGTTTTCTCGGACTATAGCACTTGGAATCCCTTAGGTTGAGGAAAGCCAAAGTCGAGTTAGTTTTTCCAACTTTCTTTTCTTTAAGGAGCTCAGTATTTGGAAAGTTTGGTTTCGACCGAGGCCAAAGCCGGGTCGGTCGTTCCAACTTTTATCCTACTAGTCTTCTTGGGGTTTTGCATTTAGGAACCCTCAGGTTGACCGAAGCCTAATTATATCTTAAGCTTTTAACTTGCCAATCCCCCTGGACCTCAGTGCTTGGAAACCTCTTGGGTTGACCTAAGCCTAAGTCAAGTTATTTTTAAGCTTTTAACTTGCCAGTCCCCCTGGACCTCAGTGCTTGGGAACCTTTTCGGTTGACCGAAGCCTAAGTCAAGTTATTTTTAAGTTTTTAACTTGCCAGTCCCCCTGGACCTCAGTGCTTGGGAACCTCTTGGGTTGACCTAAGCCTAAGTCAAGTTATTTTTAACTTTAACTTTTAACTTGCCAGTCCCCCTGGACCTCAGTGCTTGGGAACCTTTTCGGTTGACCGAAGCCTAAGTCAAGTTATTTTTAAGTTTTTAACTTGCCAGTCCCCCTGGACCTCAGTGCTTGGGAACCTTTTCGGTTGACCGAAGCCTAAGTCAAGTTATTTTTAAGCTTTTAACTTTTAACTTGCCAGTCCCCCTGGACCTCAGTGCTTGGGAACCTCTTGGGTTGACCTAAGCCTAAGTCAAGTTATTTTTAACTTTAACTTTTAACTTGCCAGTCCCCCTGGACCTCAGTGCTTGGGAACCTTTTCGGTTGACCGAAGCCTAAGTCAAGTTATTTTTAAGTTTTTAACTTGCCAGTCCCCCTGGACCTCAGTGCTTGGGAACCTTTTCGGTTGACCGAAGCCTAAGTCAAGTTATTTTTAAGTTTTTAACTTGCCAGTCCCCCTGGACCTCAGTGCTTGGGAACCTCTTGGGTTGACCTAAGCCTAAGTCAAGTTATTTTTAACTTTTAACTTTTAACTTGCCAGTCCCCCTGGACCTCAGTGCTTGGGAACCTTTTCGGTTGACCGAAGCCTAAGTCAAGTTATTTTTAAGTTTTTAACTTGCCAGTCCCCCTGGACCTCAGTGCTTGGGAACCTCTTGGGTTGACCTAAGCCTAAGTCAAGTTATTTTTAACTTTAACTTTTAACTTGCCAGTCCCCCTGGACCTCAGTGCTTGGGAACCTTTTCGGTTGACCGAAGCCTAAGTCAAGTTATTTTTAAGCTTTTAACTTTTAACTTGCCAGTCCCCCTGGACCTCAGTGCTTGGGAACCTTTTGGGTTGACCGAAGCCTAAGTCAAGTTATTTTTAAGCTTTTAACTTTTAACTTGCCAGTCCCCCTGGACCTCAGTGCTTGGGAACCTTTTCGGTTGACCGAAGCCTAAGTCAAGTTATTTTTAAGCTTTTTTTTAACTTGCCAGTCCCCCTGGACCTCAGTGCTTGGGAACCTTTTCGGTTGACCGAAGCCTAAGTCAAGTTATTTTTAAGCTTTTTAACTTGCCAGTCCCCCTGGACCTCAGTGCTTGGGAACCTTTGGGTTGACCGAAGCCTAAGTCAAGTTATTTTTAACTTTAACTTTTAACTTGCCAGTCCCCCTGGACCTCAGTGCTTGGGAACCTTTTCGGTTGACCGAAGCCTAAGTCAAGTTATTTTTAAGCTTTTTAACTTGCCAGTCCCCCTGGACCTCAGTGCTTGGGAACCTTTTCGGTTGACCGAAGCCTAAGTCAAGTTATTTTTAACTTTTAACTTTTAACTTGCCAGTCCCCCTGGACCTCAGTGCTTGGGAACCTTTTCGGTTGACCGAAGCCTAAGTCAAGTTATTTTTAAGCTTTTAACTTTTAACTGTTTATGAACAAAGGATAGTGAAGTGGTAGGGACACCAGATTTACCGTGGTTCGGCCAATGGGGCCTACGTCCACCTTTTGTTTTTCTTATTCATTATTAGTTTACAACTTGTGCTAAACATCTATACCAAACTACCCCCCTTTTTTTTTTTTTTAAACGGGAGGAAAGGGATATGAACTAATGGAAATACTTGCGAAGATTGCTGACATTCCATGGCCGAGGCAAGGGTAAAGAATTCAAGTCTTCTAGGTGATAGGCTCCTGTTCCTGTGACAAATCGCACCCTGTACGGTCCTTCCCAGTTTGGCCCCAGCTTACCGTCGGTCGGGTTTTTAGTGTTGCCCAAAACTTTTCTGAGGACCAGATCTCCTTGTTGAAAGGACCTCGGTCGAATGTTCTTGTTGTATCCCTTTTTCAGTTGCTGCTGGTAGGAGGCTAACCTGATCATTGCTTGTTCTCTTCTTTCTTCTAGTAAGTCTAGAGCTTGGGATTGAGCCAGATCATTCCTTGTTGGTTCCCATTCCGACGTTCTGAGAGTGGGGAGTCCGATTTCTAATGGGATGACTGCTTCCGATCCATATGCTAATGAGAATGGGGTCTCCCCTGTTGATCTCCGTGGAGTGGTTCTGAAAGTCCACAGGACATTAGGTAATTCTTCCACCCATCTTCCCTTGGCATCTTCCAGCCTTTTCTTGATTCCGTCTAACACGGTTTTGTTCGAGGCTTCGGCTTGGCCGTTACTCTGAGGATATGCTGGTGAACTGTACACGTTTTTTATACCGAGTTCTGAGCAATACTTCGTGAAAGGTTTACTGGTGAATTGTGTCCCATTATCAGAGATGATAGTCTTGGGTATTCCGAACCTGGTTATAATATTCTTCCAGACGAACTTAATTGAATCTCTGTCTCTGATGTTTGCCAGAGGTTCGGCCTCGACCCATTTGGTGAAATAGTCTGTAGCGACAATCAACCATCGTCTATTACCTGTTGCTTTAGGTAAGGGTCCGACCAGGTCCATGCCCCACTGTGCAAATGGCCACGGACTTACTAATGGCTGCAGCTCTCCGGCCGGTTGATGAACTGAATGTGAGAATCTTTGACATTTATCGCACTTTCTGACGTAATCCACGGCGTCTTTCTGCATGTAGGGCCACCAATATCCTTGGGTAAGAGCTCGGTGTGCGAGAGATCTGCCCCCAGTATGACTTCCACAGATGCCTTCATGTATCTCGTATAGTAAATCCTCGATGATGTCAGGGTGAACGCATAAAAGATAGGGTCCCGAGAAGGACCGTCTGTAGAGCTTCAAGTCCTTTGACAACCAGAACCTCGCGGCCTTTCCTTCTGATAATCTCGGCTTCCTTTTTCTGTTCTGGTAGAACACCCTCTTTAAGGTAGGTGACATAGGGATCCATCCAACACGGACCGACGGTAATAGCATTTACGTAGTTCGCAGGTTGGTCGATGCTGGGCGTTGTGAGGGTCTCAATTGGTATAAAACGTTTAAAATCTGCACTCAGAACAGATGCCAACGTTGCCAATGCATCCGCGTGATTGTTCAAGTTTCGACCGATCTGTTCGATTTTTACTGTTTCGAAATCGGTCATGGCCGTCTGAACTTTCAACAGATAGGCCGACATACGCTCATCCCGTGCCATGTACTCCCCACTGATTTGACTTGCTACTAACAACGAATCGCAGTAGACGATCAGACGTCTGGCTCCCAGCGTTTTTGCCGATTTCAATCCAGCCAGGACCGCTTCATATTCGGCCTCATTATTAGAAGCTTTAAAATTAAGACGAATCGATTGTTCAATCACTGTTTCATCCGGCGTTATTATGACCACCCCGGTTCCTGATCCTTTGGAATTGGAAGCTCCATCTACATACACCTTCCACCACCCTAGACGGTCGGGCGAGTCTTCTTGGGGCGTTGATTCGCCTAAGTTATTTGGTTCCGAGGTCGGTGCGAATTCTGCAACAAAATCGGCCAGCACCTGCCCCTTTATGGCAGTTCTTGGCAGATATTTTACGCCTAACGCACTAATCTTCGCTCCCCACTTTCCAAATCCGTCCCGTGAAGTCGGCCTTGTTAAACATGGCTTGCACCGGGTATTGCGTTACCAAGTAAACGGTGTGTGCTTGAAAATATTGTGGTAGCTTGTCGGCCGCAGTGATCAATGCTAGGCCGACCTTCTCTAAAGGGGGATAGTGCGTTTCTGCCTCCGTCATAGTTTTGCTTGCATAATATACTGGACACTGGACGGTATCTTTGATTCGAATCAATACGGCACTTACAGCTCGGTCAGATACGGCCAAATACAGAAAAAGTGGTTCACCTGGTGTGGGGTTGGACAAGAGCAAGGAGGAAGAAAGATACCTCTTCAGATCTTCAAAGGCCGAAACGCATTTGTCGTCCCATTTGAAAGTAGTGCTCTTTTTCAGGAGCTGAAAGAAGGGCTGGCATCTGTCAGCGGATCTTGAAATGAATCGGCTCAAGGCTGCGGTCATACCTGTTAGGCGTTGGACTTCTTTGTGAGTTCGTGGTGCTTTTAGTTCTTGGATGACCTTGATTTGATCTGGGTTTACCTCAATACCTCTATGTGATACCATGAACCCTAGGAACTTTCCAGAGCCGACCCCAAATACGCATTTTGAAGCGTTCAATCGTAGTTTGTGCAGTCTTAATACCCGGAATGTCTCCGTCAAATCCTTTAAGTGGTCTTGGGACAACCTGCTTTTTACAACCATATCATCAATGTATATCTCCATTGTCTTCCCTATTTGATCCTTGAACATCTTAGTGACCATCCGTTGATATGTGGCGCCGGCGTTTTTTAGACCGAACGGCATTACTTTGTAGCAGTATATCCCCAGTGGGGTGATGAATGCGGTTTTTTCTCTGGTCTTCAGCTGATAGGGCAATCTGATGGTACCCTTGGAAGGCGTCCAGAAAACTCATTCGGTCGTGCCCGGCTGTTGCGTCTACCAACTGATCGATCTTGGGTAAGGGGAAGGGGTCCTTTGGGCATGCTTGGTTGAGGTTTGTGAAGTCTACACATACTCTCCACTTCCCGTTTTTCTTTTTTACTACCACTGTGTTAGAGAGCCAAGTAGGATATTGGATTTCCCGTATTGCTCCAGCCTGCAATAGCTTCTCTACTTCCTTTTGTACTGCTTCTGCATGCACTGGAGCTGATCTCCTTGCCTTCTGTTGCACTGGTTTGGAGTGAGGATCTGTATTCAACCGATGTTCGATGTAACTGGGATCTACACCTGGTACTTCGTAGGGATCCCAAGCGAATACGTCCACGTTGCTTACGAGGAAGTCTATGAGTTCGGTTCGGTTGCCTGGACTGAGTTCTCGGCCGATTTTGAAATACTTCTCGGGATCAGAAGAGAAAATCACCGTATCTAATTCTTCACAGGACGAGTATGTCTCTGTGTGGGTATCCCTTGCCTTCTCTAACTGCTATAAACCCTTGGAGCATTGTGACACCATTTTCCCCTTTTGTTTTGATTCTGGGGGATTCTGTTTGACCGCCGCCATGATGCACTGCTTGGAGGCAACTTGGTCGCCTTTAATCTCCATTATACCGAAATCTGTTGGGAAACGGAGTTTTTGATGGAAAGAGGAAGGCACGGCTTTCAACCTGTGCAGCCATCTTCGTCCCATAATTGCTGTGTAGGGGGACGGCACGTCTATTACCACAAATTCGGTTTCCAAACTGATTGGTCCGGTATGGACGTTCAATGTGATCCGTCCCATTGGCCGAATGCTTTCTCCTGAAAATCCAACTAGAGGTGCGTCGTAAGGTTGCAGGTCGGTCTGTTTGAGACCTAATCCGTGAAACAAGTCTGGGTACATTATTTCAGAACAACTGCCTTGGTCTACTAGTACCCGTTTGACATCCGAGTCCCCAATTCTTAATTTGATCACTAATGGATCGTCGTGTGGGGTCTGGACATCTCTCAAATCCTCGTCGGAGAAGAAAATCTGCTGTTCATTTTCTGGATAATCCATCCTCGGTTTTTTGGACATAACTGATCCTTCATGTATTTGAAAAACCTCTCGAAGGTGTTGAGCTTTCTTTAAGTCGGATTTTAGTCGATCGTATGAATGCCCATTCGACCGAGAAGTATGGATTGTTTCTATGACCCTTGCAGCTGGTTTGGTGTTGTGAACGATCGTTGGCCCTTCATGGTAATGCTGTCTCTGGCCATCACTTATGTAGCGTCGTAGGTGTCCGGCTTTGGCCAGATCATCTAGGTGCTTTTTCAATGTAAAACATTTCTCGGTCATATGGCCCTTTTCTCTGTGATAGGAACAGTATTTATTGGGATCCCTTCTAGTTGGATCTCCACCCAGGGGCGCAGGCCACATGAAGAAAGGTTCATTTTTTATGTCGCCCATAATACGATAAATTGGTTGATTAAAAACCGTATATACCCCGCCTGCTTCTTTCGGTCGTGGAAAACGGGCAGGATTCCTTGGCGGTATTTCGGCCCTTTTTTGCTCCGTATTGTTGGGCCTTCTTTGGGGTCGACTTTGTGCGGATAATGCCCCAGTTCTAGCTCTGTCTTCCTCCACCCGTACGTACTGTTCAATTCGCGACATTAGATCTCGCATGTTTCTCGCCGATCTTTTGGAGAGACTGTGTCTTAACTCGGATTCTGGGGTGCAAACCCTCTTTAAAGGTTTTCATGGCCATATCTTCTGTACCACCGTCTACCTCGTTATAGACTTCCCAGTATCTGGCCGAATAGTTTTTTAGTGACTCTGAGTCCTTCATTCTCATAGACATTAGGGAGGCAAACTCCTTAGGTTTCCGACTGTTTGTTATGAATCGGGAGACAAATGCCTCAGCTAATTCATTCCAAGAATAAATCGAGGAATGTGGAAGGCGGTTGAACCATCGAAGGGACATCGGTCCCAAGCTTGATGGGAACATTCGGCACATCAGAGCATTGTTGCCGAGGTGTATAGCCATGCTTTGTCTATAATGGCTAATATGCCCGACAGGGTCGGCCTTGCCGTCGTACATTACGTAGGTCGGGGCTGAAAAGTTTCTTGGCAGACGGGCGCTTTCTATTTCTTTAGAAAATGGAGAGTGTGATATCTGATGAAGGGCTTTCCACACCGTTTCCCGCCCTATTCTTTCTCCGTATGGTTGTCTTACGGTTGAGGGGGATTCGGACCAGTTGCCCCTGGACCCTCTGTTCAAAGTTCTCCCCCCTTTATTTCTCCCGTCAGAGCTTTCTTCTTCATCAGTTTCCGCGGTTGACCTGCTGGAGCTCTCAGATGACAAACATCTTGCATGTCTGGTTCTAATCTTCGATCGGCTAGAATGTTGTGGTCTTCTGGACCGCTTATTTTTCTTCAACCTCTTCTTTAAGTCAAGAACCTGTTGTTGTAGTGCCTCCACTGTGTCTTCATTATATTCATCCCAGGTTCGGTCACTAGTCGAACTACCCGCTCTTGGTTCTTCGGTTAGTCTCGATCTTCTGTCCATTTTGGAGGGTTCACGATATCGGTGTGATGGTTCAGGTTTCTGTTCTCTCCTGACCTCTGATCTAATGACGATTCTTCGGCCTCGGAGTGCTTTTTCAGAAGGAGAACCTTCGGGCCACCTTTTTTCGTTGTTAGAGGAGAGGTCCGTTTCTATTAAGGGATTTTCCTCTTCTGGGATCATTGTTTCTTTTCCTCGGTCTGAGTACTCGGTCGCTTTTTTTATTCGGCTAGTCATTTTCTTCGGAATTTTGTTTTCTGTCAAAGTACTTTCCCACAGACGGCGCCAATTGTAGTGGGTAAGTTTCAGTGCTACAATTAATTTCTTAAAGTAGTAAAAAGTACTTTAGTCAGACTTTCCAAAAATAACCACCCCCTTTATTAATGTTTACTTTTGAATTTATAGTACACAGTACTTTGTACTTTGTTCCCTTTCCCCAATGTGGGACAATTCTCTATTCAATAAAGTACAATAAAGTACAAAGATTCTATTGACAAGTACTATATTCTATGTGCTTTAGGCTTTGGGCCGAGCTTTACACTTTGACTTTTGATACGGCCTGGGCCGAGCTTTGTACTTTGGCCTCTGTAATAGGTTTGGGCCGAGCTTCATACTTTGGCTTCTGATAAGAGCTTGGGCCGAGTTTTATACCTTTATCCCCTGATACAGGCTTGGGCCGACCTTGATACTTTAGCCTCTATCGTGGGCCGACCTTGCCTCTATCGGCTTGGGCGAGCCTTTACATTTTGTTCCCTTGATATGGGCTATTCATTTATGGGCCTATTTTAGATTTAGATTTCCCCACCTCCAG
>OU015761.1:73815665-73838631 GCA_907173295.1 Fagus sylvatica
ATCAAGCAGAGTCTACCACAACAAATCCTGAAGGATCTACCGGTGGATCATTCACAGTCCACGGTAATGAATTCTGAAGAAGAGGATGCGGTAGACCAGACAGAATCCACGGCAAGGAGAATGAAAGAGTCCACCACGGCTGAACCAAACCTGACTTCGAAAGAAGAACTTGAGGTAATTGATTTAAGTGATAATCCTGATATTACCAAGCCTGTATCAATTAGCAAGTCTTTATCTGCCAAAGAAAGAAAATGCTTGATTGATCTGCTGCATGAGTACAAAGATGTGTTTGCTTGGGATTATCATGAGATGCCGGGGATAGACCCAGGGCTAGTGGCTCATTCTTTGAATGTGGAGCCCGGCACCAGACCTGTGGTGCAGCCCATGAGAACCTTCCATACGGAAGTAGAGGCACAAATCACACAAGAAGTGAAAAAGCTACTTGCTGCTGGTTTTATCAAACCCATTCAGCATCCACGGTGGTTGTCAAATATTGTGCCGGTCAAGAAGAAGAACGGGTAGATCAGATGCTGTGTAGATTTTCGAAATCTTAATAAGGCATGTCCAAAGGATGAGTTTCCTCTTCCAAACATGGACTTGTTGATAGATTCAGCCGCCGGTCATGCCATGTTTTCCTTCATGGACGGATTTAGTGGCTACAACCAAATCCGCATGTCCACCAGAGATGCTGAGAAGACCGCCTTTCGCACACCAATCGGCAATTTTTATTATACCGTCATGCCCTTCGGTCTTAAAAATGCCGGTGCCACCTACCAAAGGACTATGACAGCCATGTTCCAAGGACTATGACAGCCATGTTTCACGATATGATGCACAAAGAAATTGAAGATTACGTGGATGACATAGTGGTGAAGTCCAAGAAAAGGGAGGATCATCTTAGAATCTTAAGAAAGGTGTTTGACAGATGCCGACTCTACAAACTCAAGATGAACCCCCTTAAATGTGCCTTTGGGGTGTCTGCTGGAAAGTTCCTGGGCTTCTTGGTCCACAACCGTGGAATTGATGTTGATCCAGCCAAGGCATCCGCCATAGCAACCATGAAGGCACCAACTTCTCATAAGGAATTGAAGAGCTTTCTAGGGAGATTGTCCTACATTAGGAGGTTCATCCCTGGTCTGGCAGCAGTAACAGCCGTGTTCGCACCTCTGATGAAGAAAGGAGTTCCTTTTATTTGGTCCACGGCGTGCCAGCAAGCCTTTGAGAAGATCCAACAGATCATGACTAAGCTCCCCACTGTATGTGCTCCAGTCCCTGGCAGACCACTGCGTCTATACTTGGCTTCCAATAGTGAAGCAATTGGGGGCTTGGTGGCTCAAGAAGATGAAGAAGGAACCGAAAGGCCAATCTACTATGTTAGCCGAGCACTCAAGGACGCTGAAACAAGATACTCGGGGGCTGAGCGAGCATGCTTAGCCTTAATATATGCATCACAGCGTCTGCGGCATTACTTCTTGGCCCACAAAATCCAGCTGATAACTAAATCCCATCCAATTAGGAGTCTACTGCACAGACCAGTCCTTTCTGGCAGACTGGCCCAGTGGCTCTTGCAATTGTCCCAATACGAGATAACCACTGAGACGCCCACAGCGATCAAGAGCCAAGCCATAGCAGATCTCCTAGCACAATTCCCAGGGGAAGATAGCTCATCAATCTCGCATGAAGTGCCCGGGGAAATAGGAGAGGCTCTGCTGGCAGATCTGGCAGACTCGACATGGACGCTGAAATTTGATGGCTCTTCGACATCTAGCTCAAGTGGGGCTGGGATTGTGTTAGCAAGAGAAGATGGAAAGACTATAGCTAAGTCTTTCAAACTTGACTTCCCATGCTCCAACAACGCCTCAGAATATGAAGCTTATATCACCGGGTTGGTCATTGCCCACGAAATGGGGATAAAGCATCTGCGGGTGATTGGGGACTCCAATCTTATCATCTGCCAGACCAAGGGTGAGTTCTCCCTCAAGGAACCATCACTAGCACTGTACCGGGCCTTAGCTCAGAAGCTAGAGGAAGAGTTCGACACTTTTGAAATTTCTCATGCCATGAGGTGCGAAAACCGGTACGCCGATGCCCTTGCAACCTTGGGTTCCCAAGTTTCATTTGAGGGATCAAAGGTAGATGTCACACGCCGATGCCCTTGCAACCTTGGGTTCTCAAGTTTCAGAGGGATCAAAGCACAATTGATAAGAGAAACCCTATCACTGATCTGCTGAGAGAGAAATTCAAGGAACCAAACCTTGATGCAGAAGACTGGCGGACGCCTATAAAAGCCAAGCTTGTAGCACCTGAAGGTGTGGCAGACCTGAAAGTGCTCAAAGATTATGTGCTGATTGCTGGGGATCTCTACCGTAGACTGCCTGGAGGAGTCTTAGCAAGATGTGTGAACCTCCAAGAGGCAGCAAAGAAGCTAACAGAGGTCCACGAGAAGTGCTGTGAACTTCGGGATGGAATAAGCCTCTACCGCAGACTCCAGCGCCTGGGTTACTTCTGGCCCAGCATGAGTAAGAGGCAGCAAGTCTGCAGGAACAGTGCTCATTTTGCCAGCACCAACATGAGTCCGACCAGATCTATGCAACATTTGTCTCTAGTGATTGGCGCACGCCTTTTCTTGAATACCTTATTGAGAATATCCTACCGCAGACCAGCCAAGCAGCGGTTAGAATCAAGAAATTGGCCACAAGGTACTTTGTGGAAGGAGGCATATTGTTCCGAAAAGGGTTCCACGGTGACCCCTTGAGATGCCTCAGTCTGGCAGAATCTCAAACAGTAATGAAAGAAGCTCATTCCGGAGAGTGCGGAGAACATCAAGGCAAGAAAAGATTATATCAGCTGCTGTTGACCCTCGGCTATTACTGGCCAACCATGAAGAAAGACACGGCTGACTTTGTGAAATCTTGTCACACTTGCCAACTCCAAGCTAATCTCATTCACACCCATCCAACTAGTCTGCAGAACATGGCAACACCATGGCCTTTTCATACTTGGGGGCTAGACCTCATTGGACCGATCAACCCAGCTTCTGGTGGATACATCTGGATCTTGGTGGCCACCGAGTACTTCTCAAAATGGGTTGAGGCCATTCCCCTTCGCAAGGCAACTGGTGCAGCCGTGGCAAACTTCATCCGCGAGCATATTATCACGAGGTTTGGCATCCCTCACAAAATCATTAGTGATAATGGCACTCCTTTTGTTAACAAAAATGTTAGAGAAGTTTTGGAGCATTATCGAATCAAGCACCGCAGATCCACGCCTTATTACCCTCAAGGCAATGGACAGGCGGAAGCAACCAATCGCATGCTATTGCGTATTTTGAGTAAAATGGTTTTTGACTACGGAAAAGGCTGGAATTCTCATCTGGCAGACACACTATGGGCCTACCGTGGATCAACCAAAACAGCAACGGGCTTCACCCCATTTTCTCTAGTCTACGGCACTGATGCTATCTCACCTACAGAATTATTAGTGCCTAGCCCAAGAATTTTGCATGGGATGGACTTAGAAGCTGACGCTGACATTTGTGCTGAAGCGAGAGTGGCAGACTTGGAAGGTCTGGAAGAAGCAAGAGAGCTGGCCCAAGCCCGTAGTCTACGGTACCACCAGAAGCTTGCTGATGCTTATGAGAAAACGCTCCAGACCAGAATTTTTGCTAAGGGTCAAATGGTGCTGAAAACGGTGGACCATGTGAGAAGAGGTCTCCCCTCGCCGTCCAAATTTGCACCAAATTGGGAGGGGCCATACTTAATCCGTGAAGCGTATGATAGTGGCTACTACAGGCTATCCACCGCAGATGGCACGACCCTGGCAGATCCCATTAACGGAAAGTGGCTGAAGCGTTACTACTCGTAAGACTACCACTCTTATTAGCCAAGTATTTGGAGTCTTTTTACTACTCGTAAGACTACCACTCTTATTAGCCAAGTATTTGGAGTCTTTTGTTTTGGAACAATTGAAGTCATGTTGTATTATTAACGAATCATGATATGCAATGTCTATGTTTTGCCAAGCAATCAAAGAACTATCACATGCTAAAGATTTTTCTTGCAAAAGGCAATAGATTAGATATGTCATGATTAAACAAGATATGAACATGAGCATTCAAAGAGACCAAAACCTGGTCATTTGTCCAAAAGAAAAAAAAAAAAGACCAAAACTTGGTCATTTGTCCAAAAGAAAAGGCCAAAACCGGGCCACCACAAAACATACATACAAGTGTGTGAGAATAAGGCTAAAACATAGTCATTACAAAAGAAGTGAGCATGAGAGCTACAAGAGTCAGTCAAGGAGGCTGTCAAGGAATGATCCACCACGTTCAGACCTGGGAACCACTTCTCCCGTGGACATCATGGCATCCTGATAAGCAGTCAACTTGGCCAAGGAATCCTGCAGGAAGGGCGATTTGGTGCTGGAGTGCCTTTATCTCATCTGTGAGCCTTTTGCCAAATACACATTGGGCCATCTGCCGCAGACGCTCCATCATGAACCCCAAATCGAAGCCAACGTCCATAAGGTCTTGGATCACGCTCCTGAGGTCAAGGTCTTGGATCACGCTCCTCCACGCAAGAATCTGAGTTTTGGTCACATCTTCAAGGCTGGATTCGTCCATGGCAGCCAACACGCTACCAAGCAGGGATAACATGGGTCCACCAAGCCCAATGCTGAGCTTGAAGCCTTTGGTAAAATCGCTATGTCCCGCAGACAGCCGTGACAGATAAGGCGAACAATCATTGGGAACCCAAAAATCACCGAAAGGCACCAAGGGCCCGTTGAAAGACCAGAAGAATACTGCTCAGGATGAGGATTGGGTGCCATCTCATCAAAAACTCTCTTGCAGCAGGCTCTCACTAGCAATAAACTCTCTCAAAAGGCAGTCAACTTCACCAGATAAAGCTGCTTACATCAATGCTTGAACCAACTTCAATAGTGGGCCTTCGTGGTGGACTAACAACAGTGACTTCACCAGTGATCCCTACTTCATCAATCTCTTCCGACACATGCACGGCATCATCCGCGCCTGCAAAAAAGGGAAGAAACAAAACCAAGCAAATGAGCAGTGAAGTCACAAAAGCAAATTAATGTTTTTATGAGGCACATATTTTTCCTTATTTTGTTTTTTTAATACAAATCAAGTCATTCTTATTGACTGAGGACATTGTAGGCTACTAAGGCTAGAAGGATTGATATATTACTTGCAATCCAAGTACAAATTTTGACTTGCATGTTGGCAAGAATAATAATAAGATACAAGACAACAAAACAGTCCATGGAACAACAAAATCTTCCATAGGACAACAACCAAGTCCATGGAACAACAAAATCTTCCATAGGACAACAACCAAGTCCATGGAAACAACAAAAAAAAAAATCTTTCATAGGATGACAACCAAATCCATGAAGCCAGAAATCCTCCATAGGGCAACAACCAAGTCCGTGGGAAAGGAAACCTCCATAAGACGACAATCAAGTCTATGGCAAAGAATATATGCATATATACATCCATAAGACAACAATCAAGTCTATGGTAACGACAAAACCTCCATAGGACGACAACCAAGTCCATGGAACAAAAGTTTTCCATAGGATGACAACCAAGTCCATGGAACAGGAATTTTCCATAGGACGACACCCAAGTGACAACCAAGTCCATGGAAACAAGAGGATTTTCCCATCAAGACGACACCCAAGTCTATATTTCATAGGACAACACTCAAGTCTATGAAAGCAAAACATTTCATAAGACAACACTCAAGTCTATGGAATCAAAATATCTTACGAGACAACAACCAAGTCCATGGCACGAAAAGTTTTCATAAGACGACAACCAAGTCTATAACAGATATAACTTTTCAAAGAAAATGACAATCAAGTCTACAGAAAGAAATTCCCATATGAAGTGGAATTTCTTCCACAAACAACACTCCAGCTACTAAAAGAAGAAAAAGGAAGTTGGAATCCAAACTTACCTATGTTTTCCAAGTGGTCACTGCCAGCAAGTACATCCACCGCAGAGGCACCAGCACCCTCAAGTGGAGCGTCGTGACCCAGGTCCACCACGGACCCACTTTCCACAAGGCCTTGCGCATGGATCTCCTCAGGCATAAGAGCGCCTTCCGACAACGGGGGAATCTTCGCTGGTGAAGTGACCGGCTGGTATGACAAAGCCGCCAGCTGGAATAGCTCTAAGGCTGGGGGTAACACCAAAGAGGGAAATCCCCTCCATCACGTGGGCTATAGAAGTGTCAGGACCTGCGGCAGACCAACGCATAACACATGCAACATACATGAATACACTGCTTACTTGCACAATTCAAAGAAATGAGTACAAGTTAAAGGCATACCTGCACTAGTTAGAACTGGCTGCGGCAGTGAAAAAGAGATGGGGTCAACGTCGGCGTCCACGGCACTATCATCGTCATAGCCTGCATGGGGAACAATGGCTAAGTCTTCATCCATGGAACCAGCCGCCCCCACACTTGAATCGTCAGCTTCAGGCATATCTTCATCATGGCATATCGGTCAGGACTCATCTGCGGTGGACTCCGCAGACACCATCTGCTCTTCAGGCATGGAGTCTGGGGCACTATCAAATAGGGAACCACTTGAAGAAGAAAGGTCCTCTCCCATGGACTCAATGCCAATTTCGGAGCTATCTGCCGCACTCTTTCCTAAGTTTTCTGTCTGATCCACGGCAGCAGCACTTGGAGCATCCTCCTCCGGGGGACCTGCATCAATATCCTCCTCAGCTACATCTGAATCCTGGGGAAGGAACAAATAAGAATGTCAGAAAATATGAATACAACTTCAAAAAAAAAAAAATGTAAAGAGAAGAAGAGGAGAGAACCTCTACAACGACGGTGTCACCACCAGATCCACCAGAACCACGTACCACCTGCCACAGACTGAAATATGAGAAAACACGAGGCGAAAATGAAATGAAGCGTAAAGGGAGGACACAAGAACAACAAAAGACTCACCTTTGGTCCACTCTTGCTTCTTGTACGACCAGCTGCACCAAGAGGGAATAGAGGAGCAGTGAACTTCTTCTTCTTGGGAGGTGAGGGAATTGGCACCGCAGATGGTTCCTCCTCATCCGTGGACGAAGAAACACTGACTTTCTTTTGACCCCTCGGTGGATCAGAAGCAGCACCCTTCTTGACTGCTCGCTTGGCAGGACTTGCTCTCTTTGACCTTGAGGAAGCAACAGTGGGCTCAACTGATTCTTCCACAGGAGCCGCCATGGACTCCTTGGCAGCAAGTGGTACCGAGGTGGTGGACTTACTCTCCTTTCCAACTTTTGTCTTCTCAGCAGGGCTCACCGCGGACTCAATGGGTTCTTCCATGAAAGCCTCAGTGGACTCCTCTGCAGTAGATGGCACTGAAGGGGTGGATTTACTTTCCTTCCCAGCCCTTGTTTTTCTTTTAGAAGGAGCCACGGCAGACTTGGTTGACCCTTGTGCAAGAGCCGTGGTGGACGCCCCTGCAGCAGATGGAACCAACAGTGCAGAGTCCAACAGAACCAGTGGACTTACTTGCTTCGCAACTTTTGCTTTCTTCTTTTGCTTTCTTCGAAGGAGCCTTCTTAGAAGAAGAAGCAGTAGGAGCTGACTTCTTCGGTGTCCTCTCAAAAACTGGATCTGTGGGGGCATCTCTCTTGTTCACCTTACCACGCTTGGAGGGCATTATAAGTCGGTCCTCCACCACGTTGACAGAACTCTTCCAGCCTTCTGGCAGATGAATGGTGTAGGCAACCCAGCCTCCCCTGGCACTATCCCACTCCGCGAACCCAAGTTTTTGGCTATTGGCATAAGAAATGGCAGATTGGGTAAGGTGGAGTGAGGTAAGGATTTGAGACCAAAGGCTTGCGGTGGACTGACATGGGAGTTTTATCACTCCTGCCAGCAATCACGTAGTCCACCATAGACCGAGTAAGCCGTTGCCAGTAAGCTCCCATGGACGCGGTGTTGAAGCCAAACCTGTGTCCACCAGGGATCAATACGCGGGTACCCTCACCCCCCCAACGAGCAAAAGCACTACTCTTCAAAAAAGCTGTTAAGTCAGCAACACAACTTGTGGTCTCTTGTGGACCAACAGGGTATTCCTTGATCAAGCCCAAACTGCCTTTGTACCCGCTGTGGACAGTAGGGAATAAAGGAAACACCTGTGGCAGACAAGACTGGGAGGAAGCCCGGGCTCACAGTAGACAAATACGATAAACTCCGATAATCTTCAGCTTTCAAGTCACGGATCAAAGGAGTTGGTCCATAGAGCTTTTCTGAAAACAGAGGCGCAGGTAAAACCGGGGTGGTCATCCCCGTATGGCCTAAACAATACATTCTCCTCATAATCTAGGGCTTCCACCAGATCGTGATCACGGGGCTTTAGACTCGCCCAGCGATAGACCAGGGGTAAGTTATCCCTGAAGCTTGGGAACTGATCTAAGAACTTCTGTGGCAGATCAGAAAGCTTGCCCCAAGCGGCAGACCTATCTCTCGCAGCATAAATATAGCTAGTAGAATGTTCCCAAAAGAATGCTTGCAAGGCTGAAGTATTGAAAACAGTAGACAAAATAAAGCAAGAATCGCCCGCGATTTCGCAATCATGGAGCAGATTCAATTGCGAGTACAAGCGAGTACAAGTGACCCAAGAATAAGGGTGCAAGAGGGAAACAATGTCCCACAGATATTCTAATAGCCAACGGAATAAAAACAGTGTTCACTGAGTAGCAAGGGAAATTGCCAAAGGTGCACTTACACAGCCAATACAAGATGAAAGCAGCACGGCGGATTGGAGCCTTCTTGTAGTTGATGAAAGTTGAAGGCCAGCCACTTAGTCTGGTGGATGAATGTTTCTTCAGAACAGCTGCAATCTCCTCCTCTGCCGTGGACAACTTGATGTTGGAGAATGAATGCTCACCAAGGATGGGAAGCATCCAGTGGTTAGCCACATCCTCTAGAGTAGGCGTGAGCTCCCCCCAAGAAAAGAAGAAGGTGTGCGTTGAAGGGCACCATCTCCTCAACAGCTCACGCAGGGCCTCAGTATCCCTGAACATGTTGCAGCTTCTGGAGATCAAGATGGCCCAATGAATTTCAGCGTCCACCAGATTATCCCAGAAATCAGGATCAAGGATCTCACGGTCCACCCAGTGAGACCAGTCCTTAGAAGCGGCGCAAAGGAAGTCAAAATTGATAGGGGTTGCCTGGAGGTCCCCCTTTTGAATCAAAAGCTCAGAGATTTCTTCAAGACCTGGGACCCAAGCTTGGTCCACCGTGGGTTCCACCCCTGACACCGTCCAATCCCAATCCTCCACGGGGTGAGAAAAATCCACGGATTTGGGAGGGAACAACGGGGAGCTCGCGTACCACGGGTCAAGCAAGGGGCAGCAACCCTTCCTGTGGATCCTCGGCCTCGCCGGAGACGGGGGAGGGAGCTGCCAGCCCGATTCGCCTGAAATGGGCGGAGGAACCATTGGGGCGTCCACCATTGCTTCGGTGGACGCCGCTGGTGCTAACGGCGGAACCTCCAACCTCTCACCCGAAGGGGAGGGCTCACCGGCGCCGAAGAAGAGGAAGCCATAGACCGCAACGAAAAGGTGAAGGGGAGGGCTCACCGGCGCCGAAGAAGAGGAAGCCATAGACCACAACGAAAAGATGGCAAAATCTCTCTCTCACAATACTGTGTACGGGAAGAAGAAGGAGAACGGGGAGGGAGACTCTTGTGTTTCTCTCTACTTGCTAAAAAAAATCTCTTTCTCTTCTCTCTTGAAAACCCAAAGCACTATAAAGCCAAGTGACAATAAATGCTCAGGTGGCTGGTGGTTGAGGCTGTCATTCACAAAATCCTAAGTAGATTTAATGATGGCCATGATGAGGGTGCTAGGGAGAGGGGATTTAAAGAGAATATCAGTTCTAATAACTGACATTCCCCATCTGCCACAATCCCATGAAATGAGGAACCCACGTACAAAAGAAAAAGAGTGGGAAAAGAAATACTACAACGTGCATGAGTGCACACGCATTCCACGGACTACTCACCCGAACCACACATCACGTGCGATTCGGGCTCGGGGGGCTAAATGTAGAGGCCTATTTTTTCCAGTCCACCACGGACCAAATCCAACACCCCAGTGATCCACCAGAGGCCCAAAGCCCAACAACACTGGTGATCCATGGTAGACCAAACATGGGAAAATGGCCCAAAAGCCATCCACCGAGCCCAAAAGTCCAAAGGAAGAGAACAAGGCCCAGCCCACCTGGTTATCAAGATTTCAGTCCACCGCACGAAGGGAATTCTGAAATAATTTGAAAAATGAGAGGGAAAATGGCATTCAACATCATTTTTCCCTCCCCTCTTGGCGCGGTGCCCGAGGCTCTGAAGGGAGATCTTCCCAAGGAAGGATCACATCTCCAAAGCTTGATCATTGCAATGAGAGTGGTCTTCTCCATTAACCATCAGACATGGTAAATGACCAGAAGAAAACGATCCACCGCAGCAGCCAAAGCCCAGAAAATGTGGAAGAGAGCTGGTCCTCCACACCACCCAGTGGTCCACGGCGAGTTGTCCAGCGGTCCACAGCAACTCAGCACAGTCACCGAAAAACGATCTGCGGCGGCACCAACTGCGGCCACTGCGGCCAATGACGAAGGAAGTGACGAAGAGGATGAGGCAAGGCTGAAAAGACTAGGAAATCTACCATGGCCGCCCAAAGCTGATAATGATGAGAAGCCACCTGAAGTATTTTCTTTGATCCATGATGGTCACGAAGGACCAACTGGGTATTTTCAGCACGGTGGACCTCAGCACAAATCAGTCCACGGCAGCACCAGCTGGGACTAAAAATGATAATCAAGCCTAAAAGGGACTTGAGAAATCTGCCATGGCCACCACCACTCGGGGACAACGACCACCACAGCCCAGCACTCCGGTGGTCCTTGCTCCTCCACATCATGGAACTCAGGAAGCAAGGTTTGGAGGTAGGGGAACTAATTTACTTCAATTTGGATTGATCTGCCGTAACAGAAATGGCATTGATCTGCTGGGGAGAAATGCCAAAAACGGTAAGTTCAAATCTAATTAATGCAAAACGTGCTTGAGTCAAATCACCTTAAATATTTCAGGCCATTACCGAGCATTAAATGCTCGTCACTTCCACCCCTCATTAATGGCCTGGAACTCGCCGTTCACCGCAGATCAAATCAGATCTGCGGCGGATGAAAACCATCAGCTCAGCCCCAAAAACATAAAACCTTGTCAAATCTCAGCCCCTTATCTCTTGGTTAAACAAAGATTCTCATAATGACGAGGATAACAAGTCAAACCATTAGACATAAACACCACTATAAATAGGGCTGAGAAGAAGGAAAAGGGGTTGGCTTCTGACTGGTCAGAATCCTTAGACTGAAAATTCTCCATTAGAGCTTACTTCAAAAGCTCCAGAAAATACAAAGCCAACAGCAGTCCACGGGACACTTCCCGTAGGTCCACGGTAGACTGAAAAACACTTTTGGTCTGCCACAACAGAAAATTCCCAACAAACACTCAACCAAACACACAGTACTGGCTCACGTACGTTTTGCAAAGTAAATGGTTCTCTTCCTACTCCCAAATCCCTCAAGTTCCATGATTTTATGTTTCTTTGATCTGCACTTCTTTTCTTGCAAGCTACAGAAAAGGTCAGATGCACTATGTTCAAGCCTCTTGATCCACGGCATGGGATCTTGAGTTTCCATTACTTGTTATATTTATCATACTTACTGTATTTTCCACCACTGAATGTGCAAATGTGTAATGTATTCTCCCATGTATTGCTTTCCTTGTGTTGTAACTACTGAATGCTCTGGTAGAGGTAAAGTTCAAGATTAGCGAGTTTATTTTGATCTGCGGCATTAGCTTCGTTGATCCACCGCAGCCACCTACGTGAGTATTGCAGCCCGGTGGACTAAAGAACGCAAGAGGGAAATGCACCATTAGCCTCTGAGTAGTCTACCACACTTGGAGTAGAGTCTTGGTCTCAACATCCCCCACACACACAAATTTGGCCCGTGTCCAGCCCGTCCGTGGATCGATACGCAGCCTATACGGTGCTGAAAATTTTTAGCATCCACACTCTTCAAAACAAACGGCCATTTTGTCTCTGATGGAGATAGTACAATTCTTGGGATGAAGACTTTTTGCCCTACATGTGATCCGGTTATAATTTTAGCTTCTATGACCCATTTTGATAACTGGGAAACTACTAATCGAGTCCCATTGCAAAGGCCATTTGACTGATTAAGATTTCTAAGCAACATTATTGGAAGCCCAACTGCAAGGCGTAGTTTGTGATTTGGTATTCCAGGGAACTTCAAGGAGTTTAAGAATTCAACTGGGTACAGTACATCTTCATTCTGAATATAGCTTGAAGATTTGCAAATAGAATCTGCACTGAAATATGTTTCTGTCTCTGGACTCAGCAAGTCTATCATGAAATCATTTATTTCATTCACAATGTCATTCGTTGGAGCCAAAATGGATCGTTCTTCCAAGTATTTTCCATCTATGTACTTGTTGTGGAGATCTGGGTATGTTGCAATGACAATGCTGTGAATTGGATGATCACCTGCATCAATTAGTAGGTCTGAAGGTATGACAACATTTGAGTGATTGTCAACTTCATCTACTTCTCCATTACCTAATGTAAGTATCCATTCTGCAAATTCCTTGCAATCTTCATTACATTGTTGTAGACGCATATTTTGTGTCAGTGTAAATACCTTGCAAAACTTCCATAAATAAGATCTATTTATTGATGCGTCAACAATGTCTTCTCTTTGGCCTTTAGCAACGACTGGTAAAATTTGTCGAAAATCACCACCTAATACAACTGTCTTTCCTCCAAAAGGTTTATTGACACTATTGGTGTTTGTAAATCGAAGTATATCTCTCAATGAACGATCTACAGCCTCAAAACAATAACGATGTGCCATAGGTGCTTCATCCCATATAATCAAGCTTACCTTTGTCATTAACTCAGCAGCATGTGTTCCTTGTTTTATACCACAAGTTGATTCCTCTGTCACAATTATAGGAATTTGAAGCCTGGAGTGCGCAGTTCTACCCCCAGGAAGCAGCAATGCCGCTATACCAGAAGATGCCATAGCAAGTACAATTTGCCCTTGTGAACGGAGGCAAGAAATTAATGTTTTCCAAAGATATGTTTTACCAGTTCCTCCATGACCATAAACAAAGTACAATCCACCACTATTGGTTGCAACATCTTCAATGACAATATCATATATTTTTCTTTGCTCTACATTCAACCCATTTAAAAGGCTTAAATGTTTAGCAACCAAGTCAACTCTATCAAAATCTAACTCCTCTTCCAACAATCGATTTCTGTTTTCTCTGATTGCCGACATATTGGGATATCTCATGCCATCAAATTCCTTTAGAGATCTTCCACTTTTGGCTAATATTTGTTCAATTTCAAATAAAGCATGGTTTTGTAGTTGTTCGTCTGTCAATTGAATGTGTTCATACATCAAGATTCGTTTTTGCCGGTACAATATATCATCAGATAACAACTCCCAATTAGCCACCCATAGTCCGTGTGGATCCGACACTTCACAGAACATTAACAGTGTTGCAAATAATTCTCTTAGTTGTCTGCCTGAAGCCCAATTAGATGCTTGTTTGATAGCATCATCCCATTCTTTATCACCATCTAAAAGCCCATGAGCATAGCATGCTGTTCTATAGTTTGGATGCACTACACCGTCAACTGTTCTAATTTCTTTGAATGACCTTGCACCCTTGACAACATTAAGGAGCATCCGAAGATAAAAGCGCTCACCACTGGTGGGATGAGCATGAAATATCCTCCCTATGCACCGACCTGATTTCCTTGGACGCCATTCCTTGTCTTTCCTATGCCAAACCCATTTTGTAGGGAAATCACAATATGTCAAACTTCTTGCTGTATTAGAGATTTCATTTGTCTTCATCCATTCAGTGAATTTTGTCTTCGTTATGTCTGGTCTTTGCAAAACATTATCCAAATAGTCAGAATCTTTAAATGTGATTATCTGCTCATCTTCAAGGTGAAAGCTTAATCTCTCTACAGCAGGCTCTCTGTATTGGATATCAAACTCAAAAAGTCTCCAACATGCTTCAGAGGCAGATATATATCTACAATCTAGATATGTCTTAATCTCATCAATGTTTGTTATATGGTGCGATTCACTTGCAGTATCTGTGTGTACGTTTTCATACAAAACAAATGTAGCTCGATCCGAACCCTTGTTAACATACTTAAATAAGTATTTGATGGACTTTGAACGATTGCACCATTCCACATTAATGTGAGCTTGGTATTTAACTAATAGGTCAATGTTGTATGGTACAACGAATCTATTATCCAATAGAACACCATTTTTTTCAACCATTTTCCCATCATCTCTTCGCCGGTAAATTGGGTAACCATCTTCATCTATCACCGTGTCATTATAAACTTTCTTTGGGAAGTGCTTCATACATTTATTGTCAACCATACATGGAGATCTTGGATTGGCTGCACCACAAGGGCCATGAATCATGTATTGCTTAACTGCCTCATAATCTCCTGGATCAGTAAGCTTATCAGGTAATTCAGCAGAAATGATATTGTCTATTTCTGCAGGTGTGGGGTGTTTGTCATCAGGGTAGAGATAAAGAAGTATATGAGCATGTGGGAGTCCTCTTTTTTGCCATTCGACTGTGTAATTAACTATATTCAGAAGGAAAAAAATTATGTTAGTTTAATGAAATTGACTGAAGAGTTTAAGAAGTATAAACAAAAAGCAATGAATAATTGAAAGCATTTAATACCTGCAATCACTTTTCCAAAGTGTTTTCCATGTTTTAAATCATGTAGTAATTGATCCAATTTAATCTTAAAAACCCTTGCAATGATATCAGGTCTATCCTCAGGGCGCTGTCCAGGAATTAATGAAAGGAAAGTCTCTATTTCTGGCCATTTTGGATTGCATGTGAATGTAATAAACAGATCAGGGTACCCAGCCCATCTACAGATTGCCATAGCATCTTGGTAATTTTGAATCATATATCTTGGGCTTCCTGTAAAGCTTGAAGGAAGAACAATTCGCTTTCCAACTGATGAAGGAGTAGTGTCTCCTTTAAAAACAGCATCCTTTAATCCATAGTAAACCTCTGATCTAAGTTGAAGTTGATTGTTCCGTATCCATATTAAGCGATATTCCTCAACACATGTATAAGCATCCACTTGAAATTGTTGTCGCAACCTCCTGGCAAGAATCAATGTCTGTCCTTCATTTTGACGTTGTTGTAATCGATACGCATAATATTCTTGCATAGTGACAAAATCTTCTGTCAATGGTGCATTTCCACCCAAGCCTCTTTTAAGTATTCCATTTCGAAACCCATCCTCACCGTATGGAAATAATAGTGGATATTGCATGGCCATGAATTTGGGGTGTACCTCATTTATGCGTTGTAGCAATCCACTTCTATTCTCAATAATAATATCACGGTGCATATTTTCTTCGCTAATATCACCTACAATTATAGCAGCAACTTCAGAGCAAGTAGGCATATTTTGTTCCCTTCCATCGGTTGATCGTGAACTAATTAATTGCAATCGTACCGAATGCATGTCAGATTCTTTGAATCTATCCCTTGCCATACGAAATGTCTTAACCAAGGCATTGTTTTCATCAAGCATCTTCAATAATATTTGAACTACAGCAGGGTCAAGATCGCAGTGTGACTCCTCTTTATTCAAAGCACTTAGCCTATTAGCAATTTCATTTGCAGTGTCATGTATGTACAGCTGTGCAAAACGCGGTTTATCTCCAACAACTGGAAGTAACGATCCAATTCGGTGGTGGTTTTGACCATTCAATCGAAAAATGTAAGGACCTCTTCCTTGATTAACACGCAAATCAATATTTCCTCCCATAGAAGTCATTGCAAAAATGGAGTTGAACTTCCTTATATTAGCCTTGTAATGTACTGAATGTTGTAAGAGTTCTTGAAGCTCAGGTGGCGGTGGTTTCAAATAAGGTAGCTTCACCTTACCCTCGTGACAGCAGATTGAGAATTTAGGCATCTTTGGCCTTTTTGATTTCCGATTTCTCTCTTCATACCACATTATTGCATTGCAATATTCGCAGATACAACTTGGTGGCCCAAAGTTCCATGGTTCAGTGAATTTTCCTATATAAATAAGTTAAATAAAGCATATTTAGATGAAATTTGTTATTGCACTCAAAAAAATACATACAATAACCAATTTGCCATTGTGAATTAATATGAGCATATTATAATATATAAGTGAACTATCGTAAAAAAAAAATTTTTTTTGTTATATGATGATAAATGTAGAATATGTTTACATCTAAGTTTGCATAAATATAAAAGTTAAAGTAGAGGATTAGGTACTTACTTTCTCTGTTACTTGTTCTTTTTCTCAAGACTTCTTCCACACCAACTGTAGTTGTGGTAATAACATCACCATTGAGTCCAACAACCGAGTGACTATATACACAACTTTTTGGTTGAGGGATGCTTATTTGCTTATTAGATTCCGGACTTCTACTACTTCCACATTCATGTTTCTTTGAGGATTCCTTGTTTATGGAACAAAACTTATTCACCATCCTTTTGTTGTACATGATAATACGTCGCCTTTGCCGTGCATGTCTTGCAGTCTCCATTTTCAATATCATCAGTCTTGCTCTCTTACAACTTTCCAATTGAGGGGTGATTATTGGCTCTTTAGATTCTGTACTTCTACTGCTTCCTCTTTGACGCTTCTTTGAGGATTCCATGTTTATAGAACAAAACTTATTCACCATCCTTTATCTGTACATGACAATTTAAATTATTAGAGGATTTGGCCCTTCACAACCAATCTTAAGAAAACAACTTCACAACCAATCTTAAATAGAACATTGATTTGGAAGATACCGTGGTAATCATGCTTGTTTGTAAACGTACTTGTATCTTATTATTATTCTAAACGTGACCAACAGTGCAAGGTCAAAATCCATATATATACTTGGATAATGCAAGTAATATATCAACCCTTCTAGCCTTAGTAGCCTACAATGTATCTAGTCAATAAGAATGACTAATGATGTTGTATTGAAAAAAACAAAATAAGGAAAAATATGTGCTCTCTTAAAATTTTAAAACATTAATAGAGGAAGAAACTTAGCAAAGATATAAATGAAGGTGAATAGAATCTCACTAAGAACTATATATCATATATTAGACCTTCAAATAGAATAAATAACACTTATCAAATTCTCTTTAAAAATTCCTAAAATCAAAGGATGAAAACTGAATTTCATGCATAGTTTAACAATAGTTTACCTTAAAATAAATTATATCATTTTCTCCTTAACACGCTGAGAAGACACATGCACGGACAGCCAAGGTTTTTTGGAGCTGGTGGGGGTGGATTATAATATTGTTTTTGTTTCTTCTGCTGTTTTTTATGGTGGTATTGGCAGTGCATTAGTTATACACTTAACATTTAGAATGGTTGGACTTTCATTGGTTGTACAGTGACTTCTATGGACAATTCTTCTTTATCTTGTGTAGTAATGACTAACTCCTACAACTTCATGCTTGTTTGCATTAATTGGACAACTATGGATAGCAAGCAGCTTTACAAATTACAATCATGAATTCTAGTAAAAATCTGAAGCATAAGGCCTATAGAACAGTAAATATAAATTTTTCTTTTCAATTTTAAGGTTTCTATTTCAAGAATAATTGATTGACACCCATGTTTACTTCCAATTTCACTTTGTTTATGATCTTTTACACCTCACTTTTTAATTTTTATCGCCTTCCTTTTTGTCCGTTTCTTAATAGTTGTATTCGTCGTAACTTTGATGGAACAGACTCATGTGAGAAGATGGTATAGTTTCGAAGTAGTCACTGTACAACAAAGGTAACATGATAGGAGTAGAAGTGTAGAACTGTTGCATTAGGTAAGTACCAAAGTACATAGAACATTACTGAGATATATCCTAGAGACATTAGTCTTCTTTTTTCTGGTAAAACAATCCTTTGAATTCAGAGACCAACTATTTTTCCTTTTTCTTTTTTCACTACACTAAAACAAAACTCCTTTTATATTTTCACTATACCAGAACACACACAAAGAAATAATGGATTCCAAGCAGCCTTTATTCAATGTGAAATGCAGCCATCATATAGGAGAGGTGGTGGTAGAATAAATTATAATGTGCCTTGTTATATAGTTCCGAATGTTGGGTTGTTTTTGATATCACCAAAGCTCAATCAATTCTTCTTTTAGGTCATAAAGCAGCAAAGCATCCATGAAAATTCCATTCCTAGTTCTAGCTTTTTTCCTACAATGTTACTTCGTGTCTAGTCTTTATCACCCCCTAGACCCTCTCAATCCTGCAGAAATTGACCAAATAAGGCTCATAATTCACAAGTCTCACCTTGCCTCATTTCCTAAACTTACTTTTCATTTTGTTGATGTTGAAGAACCAGAAAAAGAAGATGTACTCAAGTGGCTTTCTTCAAGTAAATAAATCAGGCCTAATCGTCAAGCAAAGGTAGTCGTTTGAACAAAAGGTGAGACCTATGAACTCATTGTAGACTTAACCATTGGCTCAATCATATCTGACCAAGTCTACACTGGTTATGGCTATCCTCCTCTGACTTTTAGTGAACTTTTTCGAGCTAGCAAACTGCCTTTGAAGTATCCCAAATTCAAGAAGTCAATTTTGAGAAGGGACTTGAATTTGAGTGAAGTTTCTTGTGTACCATTAACAGTAGGTTGTTTTTGGGAACATATTACAAAAAGAACTTGCAAAATTGCTATTTTTTATCACGGAGGTTCGGTTAATGTGTTTGCAAGGCCCATTCAGGGAATAAGTATAATAGTTGATGTTGATTCAATGAAAATTATAAAGTACACTTGATAGACTTAGAGCACCCGTGCCTAAAGCTGAAGGTACTGATTTTCAATCAACGAAAGGGAAGCTGAATTCTACTACTTGTAACATTACAAATGGAGGGTTCAGCATTGAGGGCCAAATGGTTAAATGGGGTAATTGGAATTTCCATGTGGGATTCAATGCTCGTGCAGGAGTTATCATATCAACAGCTTCAATATTTGATGAAAGGAAAAGGAAGTTTAGGAGTGTGCTATATAGAGGACATGTATCTGAGACATTTGTTCCATATATGGATCCCACAAGTGAATGGTATTTTAGGGCTTTCATGGACATTGGTGAATTTTGATTTGGGCGCTCAGCTGATACGTTACAGCCATTGATTGATTGCCCCGGGAATGCTGTATTTATTGATGGGTACATGGTTGGGGCAGATGGGCAGGTACAAAAGATACTAAGGGCTATTTGCATTTTTGAGCGGAATGTTGGTAATTTAGCTTGGAGACATACTGAAATTAATGTTCCTGGCAAAGTGGTAAGAAAATCTCGCTGTGTTTTGGTTTGGAATTTTTTTTTTTCTGTAATTGTTGTTCTTTAACATAAGTGGCTGGTCTTGCAGATAAGAAGTGGGGAGCCGGAAACTTCTTTGGTGGTTAGAATGGTGGCTACTGTGGGTAATTATGATTATATTCTTGATTGGGAATTCAAACAAAGTGGAACCATCAAAGTTGGGGTAAGATTCGTCTTTTTTGTTATACAAAAAGTATTTTCATTTCACAATCGATGATTAGATGTTGGTAATGTCTAAGAAGCCCACATTTGTCTCATATTTACACAGCCCAAAGCCCAACGTCTATTGGAATTTTTCTTCTGTGTTTGAAAAATAAATGCTTTGGATGCAGAGCTTCGTTACAAAAGAGAGGAAAGAACTTGATCCTTCAGCAGCACCATTTGCTAAAGACGTAAGAGAGATTGAGGGACTTATGGAGGGAGATGGTCTAGTTGAAGTGGTAAATTTTACAGGATTTCTTAGGCTTATAAATTTTACAGGATTTCTTTGTTAAATATTGTCCTATTTCCCTACGACATTGACAAAATATTGGTGCACAACCACTAACAATATATTATTTATGGACTTCTTAACCACAATATTCCCTGTGATTTGTCCTGCAAAACACAAACGTGTGACTCATACATTGAGATTGTCCCTTCCAAGCTCCTAAAAAATCAAATCTGCACTATTATGAAGTTGAGAGAGTTAATTATGTCAACACTTTTTGCACTGTCCGTGATCAGAAGGTCCAAAATTACTACCAACTAATGAATCAAAGTCATATGTCACTTGGCAGAAGATCAAAATACTGCTTTTTAAGTTTTATTTTAGAGCATATTGAAGGTTGTTCTTATCCTTACAAAATCTACACCCAAACCTAGCTCCAAGCCTGAACAAAAAATAAGAGAGATGCGTTGGTTGCAAGGAACCCACCTCTAAAAAATGAATATGAACAGAATGACTGCAAAGGGAAAAAGATTCATCTATTTTGATTCACTGCATCTTACAATCATGACATTATGTAATTTAAGGACATGGTCATTTCGACCACATCAAAGTGCAAATAATTCCCATGTCAAGTAAGTGCAGTCAATACAACAATATATGAAACATGGAAAAGCCTGTAGATGGAATGGACGTAAAACAGGAAAACAAAAGGAAAAACAAATCACATCCAACACTGCATTATAAAAGAAATCTAAAGAAAAAGAAAGATTTTTCTAACTTTTTAAATTGCTGCAGTAACTATGGTTGTCACTGTTATTGCTTCACCAGGAAAAAAACAGAAAGTTGAAATGAATAATAAAGTAATAACAATTTAAGAAAATATGATAACTACCCTGGAAAAGCCAAACGTTGTTACTGGTGAAACATGGAAATGAGTTTGTTTTACAAACTGATGTGGCATATTAACCCAAACCAATTAAAACACCCCATTGGTATGTCAGCATTATTCTAACAAAATCATTAAAATTAAATATAATAAAATATACTAACATGTCTGCCGAGTGAAACGCTCCTAGGCGGAACAATTCCATCGTTGGATCAGACGGCTGTGATCGATGCTGTTGTGGATGCGGTAGCTTTGAGGTGACCCACTGCGGATGTAGTTGGGTGTGGAGAGGGATCGAAACGACGGAGAAGAAGGTGGCACTGCCATTCGATCGTTGGATCAGACGGCAGTGATCGATGCTGTTGTGGATGCGGAAGCTTTGAGGTGACCCACTGCGGATGTGGTTGGGAGTGGAGAAGGATCGAAACGACGGCGTAGAAGGTGGCGCTGCCACGTTCAGCAAATCAGATAAATGATGATGTTATCGGCGCAGGGGTGGTGGGATTGGTGGTAGTGGTGCCCACCTGAACCACGGTGGTGGATGGCATGAAAACGAACGATTCTCTGGGAGGGCAGGCGCTGGGTTCAATTTTTTTTTTTTTTTTTAATTTAAATTATTTTATAAAATTAATGCTGACTAATTAATTTGCTATTTTAATTGCTGATGTGGCAATTATATCAGTGTTACATCAGTTTTTAAGACACTTGGTGTTGACTAATTAATTTGATACTTTTAATTGCTGAAGGGTTATTTTATTTATTTATTTATTTTAATTATTTTATTAAATTAATGGTGACCGGTTAAAATTAATGGCTGATGTGGCAACCATGTCAGTGCTACATTAGTTTATATAATACTTGGTAGAACCTGAGTCAAAGAGCATTTTTGTTAATTTTGAGCATTTTTTTTTCTTAGATATTGAGTGCCTATGTTGCATTAAAGAGTATTTTGATCCACTAAAACGGCTGAAGTTAACCCTATAAGTAACCTGGGCCGTTAGCTGAAATCTAGCCCATTTGATGAATTGAGAGACCTTTCACAGAAGACCAGCCCACCATATTCTTAGGCCAGATTTAAAAAAAAAAATTTTTAAATATAATCCTCATCAATCATAGGCACCAACTTCACTAAAGGTTCGGATACAACTATCTTTTCGTGTAAAGGTAACATTTCCACTTTCCAATTAAAAGATAGATGCACCACTCTGGGTTTAAGTGGCAGTGGCACTCAATGATTATAATGGGAGAGAGATCAGTCCAATTATAGGTTAGCTTTATTTATCTAGCTAACCAAGTAATTATCAAGGGTCCAGCCCATTTATAATAAACCACTAAGCAGGGTTCCCCATCACAATGCGTAACAACTAAAAAGTATTGAAGCACTATTATGTTGAAATAAACATGGTCTGGGCCCATATCTATCTTGACAAGTTAGTAAATTACGCAAGAAAGTACTGCAGAAGAGCAGCTTATACACGATTTATTGATTATCATTTAATGGAAAAAAAGGGTATTCATGCCCATTCCTGTACAATTAGTTACTAATTACTATGATTGTTCAATGATGCATTAAAGTAATTGGGATCAAACAATGGCTTGGAATTGGATTTCAAAATAAAATTATGCAACCAACTTATAGTATTAGTACAATTGAGGAATATTATTTAAAATAGCAAATTATGTCAATATTTAATATAAACAATCTAGTATGTCTTCCAAAGTAAACACACAGTAAACATAAATTGTCTAATATATTAAATATAAATAGTCATGTATTTGCATCTTCATCCCTTTTGTTTCTTGAATGTATTGTGTTTTGTTGCCTTGCGACGTTTGGAAATCTTCTTGATTGGTACGTCATCATCATATGTTTCTACATCTTCAATGGTTTGTGACTGAATTTATGATTGGAGTTTCATCCATAGGTTCCTTCTCTTCTAGATGCTTATTCAAGCTGCCATATTTTTGTCCTTCATGTGCATCATCAGTGATTATGATTAATGAGCTGAGGCTGGAAGATCCTTGAGTGGATTGTTGTAAAGTTTGACTTCCAGATGACTTGTTACATAGATATTCAACCTACACCAAAGTTCTCAAATATTTCAAAAAAGAATATGATACATTGTTAAA
>OU015761.1:73838731-73861102 GCA_907173295.1 Fagus sylvatica
GAATAATCTTAGAAGTTCTAGCTCTAGGTCTCAGATGTCTACCAAGAGTGATACAGTTAATAAAGAAGAAGTTAGCATAACAAATGTTAGTTCAGAAAAAAATTGGCAGAATTGGAATTTACCTTTAGTTCCACAAAATAAAATTTATAAGAAAACAACTTTTTCAAATATTTCATTTCTTTCAAATTATACAATAAAAACTGTAGAAAGAACTTACTCTTTGAAACAAAGTTTTGAAACTCTCCAACTACTCAATAGTGATGATATTGATAAACATATAAAAAACTTTTCATTTATACATTTTGGTTTAGTTCAAGTTGCGGTCAAACCTTTAACAAGACAAGGATTAAATACTAGTGTTCTTTTATGTTTAAGAGATGGTAGATTTAAGATTTATAAAGATGCTTTATTAGGAATGGTAGAATCTTCCCTTTTCCAAGGACCAATTTATTTTAATTGTTACCCAAATTTTGCTGTATCTTTAACTGATGAAACTGTATTACAAACTTTAGAATTAAATATTGAAACTTCAGGTTACAATATGTTAGAAGGTGCACAACCTTTAATAATTGTTTATAAAATTTACTACAAATTGATGAAAACTACCTTAGAACCTCAAGCTTTGATGGAAATGAAAATAACAGAGAAACTAAAGCTAAGAGATAAAGTGTAAGCAAGAGAAAGAGTAAAAGTGAGAACTGTATGGAAAAGTATTCGTATATTGCATGCTTTAATCAAGGGAACAATTATACAGAATTATTGCTACTGAGAGCCACTAACAAACTCTAATATTATTAACAGGATCCGATAATTACGCTACAGACAAATCCCATACTAGAGTCCCCACGCAAATTAATTAGAATGAAGTAAAGTTATCCAATCAATGGCTACTAAAAAATGTTACCCAACCAACTCCTGTTCAAATCAATTAAGTCTCGCCTAAAACTTGGTTAGCTACCTCATTTTGTCCTAAGATTCTTCCTATTTATAGGTCATTTATGGCAAGAACAACTCATGCAACTACAACACAACAAGATTTCGTACAACACTTAATGGAGTGCCAAATATAATTCAAAATCTCATAAACAATTAATTATAAGTTTAATTACCATTTTGATTCTCATCCTATAGCCTTTGAGTCAAAATGGTCATCAACATTTCAAATGTATCAAATTAGTCCTCATAATATGGAAATTAAACCTTAGGTTAAATTATACTGACACCCCATTCTTTTAGGGAAACTAGATTCGCTACACCCTAGTTTGGAGAAATGACACTCCGCTCCCAAATTTGCAAAATAATTAACACTCAATCCCCTTTTCCCCAATTTTTAAAGGAATATTCTCCACTTAAACTTAAAATAATTAAAATATAATTTTTCTTTTTAACTTTGGTTAGTTAGCATTGGTTAAAAAAATTAATAAAAAATAAAAAGGGGGCGAGTGTTAATTATTTTGCAAATTTGGGAGAGTGTCATTTTCCCAAACTAGGTGTAACGAGTCTAGTTTCCAAAAGAAGGGGTGTCAGTGTAATTTACCCTAAATAATATATATAACTAGTCGCAAACCTGTGCGATGCACAGAAAATGAATTAAAATTAAATCTAAAAAATTATTGGTCTAACTATGATTTTTATTGTCTTTTATATTTTATCTAAATATGAAAATTGATAATTATTAAAAGACATTTATTATTATTGTGTTTATATATAAAATATATTATAGTATTAGGCATTTATTATGATTGTGTTTATATATATGGAATAATATATTATTTCTATTAAAGAAAATATAATATGTCAAGATTCTAATGAGATGTTTAATTATAGAATAAAATTTAAATTCAATTAAAATATATATATATATATATATATTAAAATAATGAGGTGTAAAATTGTGAGAACTCAAAAGTTTATGTGGCGCAATATTATGAGGTCAATCAAAAGTAAAAAAGTTTCGATTTTACATTATAGTATAGATAATGGATTTATAATTAACTATGTCAAATCTTTTAGGATTTTATTTTTTTTCTTTATGGATAAAATATAGAAATCATTTTTGAGGATTGAGCTAACGATAAAAACTACTAAATTTTTTTTAAAATATTTAATTTGTCCACTAAGCACAAACAGTTTTTGTAATACTTGGTCCCAAAAATAAAAAAGATAATCCAGAGATAAAAACCATTTATCAGCCAAACTGTTATTGCCTAAATTGACTAAATTTAAAAGTCTTAACCAACTTCTAATGAATTACATCTATATATATGTTTCGACCAAGCAAATAATTAAAGCAGAGAAGGAAAGGAGGCCTATTACATTCTTGAGAAATAGGAGCCTTTCGTTTGCACACCAAATCTTGGACCGCAAAATTTTCAAGAATTTAAAAATATATATATATGGATTGAAAATTTTCTCAGAATTTTGAAAGACTTTTTATCTTTTTTGGATGATAGAGAGAATAAAAATAAAAATAAAAATTTATTTGCAGTACCTTTGGATAGCCGATTACTGTATAGGCTAATTCTAATTGTTTATCAAGTTACTATGGGTTTGATCGGATTTCCTTTTCATGAACTTTTTTTTTTTTTGGCTAATTTTTTCATGAACTTATTTGTTTAAACTTTATAGAGGAGTAGCTTGCCATAATTTCAGGTTTCAAAAAAGAAAAGAAAAAAGAATTCCGTAATTATTAGACCTTTTACGTGAAGCAGTAGGAAAGATTTGTTGTGAACTTATGGTTATTACAGACAAAACCAATATTGCATAGCGATATCAATCCCAATTCGTGAGCGAAAAATACAAATTTGTCAGAACGCCTATTGGGCTATTGACGTGAGGCCATGGATAGGCATTAATGGTTGATGTACAAAGCCGATATTAGGCTTCTTTTTTCAAATAAATAACTAAAAAATTAATCAACAATAGAGTGTTTTAGTAGAAAATTATGAGAGGAGAAGGTGGTTGTGGTGTCTATTGCTTTAGTTGAGAAGGTGAAGGTCATTGTGTTGTTTTTATTGATTTCTAGTTGAGGACCCGGGAGGTGTTTCATCAGCTTCTTTTTCCAAATAAAGAGCTAAAAAATTAATTAACAATAGAGCGTTTAAGTAGAAAATTGTGAGAGGAGAAGGTGGTTGTGGTGTCTATTGCTTTAGTTGAGAAGGTGAAGGTCACTACGTTGTTTCTATTGATTTCTGGGGAGGTGTTTAGCTTCTTTTTTCCAAATCTAAAAAATTAATTAATAATAGAGTGTTTAAGTAGAAAATTGTGAGAGGAGAAGGTGGTTGTGGTGACTTTAGTTGAGAAGGTGAAAGGGGTTTCTAGATTTCTAGTGTTTCATCGGCTTCTTTTTTCCAAATAAAGAACTAAAAAATTAATTAACAATAGAGTGTTTAAGTAGAAAATAGTGAGAGGAGAAGGTGGTTGTGGTGTCTATTGCTTTAGTTGAGAAGGTGAAGGTCACTACGTTGTTTCTATTGATTTCTAGTCGAGGACCGGGGAGGTGTTTCATTGGCTTCTTTTTTCCAAATAAAGAACTAAAAAATTAATTAATAATAGAGTGTTTAAGTAGAAAATTGTGAGTGTTTAAGTAGAAAATTGTGAGAGGAGAAGGTGGTTGTGGTGTCTATTGCTTTAGTTGAGAAGGTGAAAGTCACTGCGTTGTTTCTATTGATTTCTAGTCGAAGACCGGGGAGGTGTTTCATCGGCTTCTTTTTTCCAAATAAAGAACTAAAAAATTAATTAACAATAGAGTGTTTAAGTAGAAAATTGTGAGAGGAGAAGGTGGTTGTGGTGTCTATTGCTTTAGTTGAGAAGGTGAAGGTCACTGCGTTGTTTCTATTGATTTCTAGTCGAGGACAGGGGAGGTGTTTCATCGGCTTCTTTTTTCCAAATAAAGAACTAAAAAATTAATTAACAATAGAGTGTTTAAGTAGAAAATTGTGAGAGGAGAAGGTGGTTGTGGTGTCTATTGCTTTAGTTGAGAAGGTGAAGGTCACTGCGTTGTTTCTATTGATTTCTAGTCGAGGACCGGGGAGGTGTTTCATCGGCTTCTTTTTTCCAAATAAAGAACTAAAAAAATTAATTAACAATAGAGTGTTTAAGTAGAAAATTGTGAGAGGAGAAAGTGGTTGTGGTCTCTATTGCTTTAGTTGAGAAGGTGAAGGTCACAACGTTGTTTCTATTGATTTCTAGTCGAGGACTGGGGAGGTGTTTCATCGGCTTCTTTTTTCCAAATAAAGAACTAAAAAATTAATTAACTATAGAGTGTTTAAGTAGAAAATTGTGAGAGGAGAAGGTGGTTGTGGTGTCTATTGCTTTAGTTGAGAAGGTGAAGGTCACTGCGTTGTTTCTATTGATTTCTAGTAGAGGACCGGGGAGGTGTTTCATTGGCTTCTTTTTTCCAAATATAGAACTAAAAAATTAATTAACAATAGAGTGTTTAAGTAGAAAATTGTGAGAGCTCAAAAGCTGATGTGTCAAAATTTTATGAAGTCAACCAAAAGTAAAAAAAACTTCGGTTTTATATTATAGTATAGATTGACTAAAAATAAGCGACATCTTGACACAAACTTAAAAGTAAAAGGACTAAACTGAAACATTTCAAAGAATACAAATCATTTTGAAACATCATGCAAATGTTGAGGATTAAAATGAACCATTTGTCAGTATAAAGACCATTTTAAAACATTAGGTAAAGGTTGAGGATTAAACATACAATTAAACCATTATGATTCTAGTGCGATCTAGATCATTTTACAATTCTAAGATGTAGATAGGAATTTAGCAACTATGATCCTCATGGCCGAATCTGTTTGTACTTTGTAACCCGATTTTCTGCCTTCTCCCTCGCCTTCCAAAAATGTAAATAATAATAATAAAATAATAAATAATAAAAAAGGCAACCCACCATTGGGAATATCAAATTTTCCCTCGCTGTGCTTAGAGCCTTAAACAATGTCATGCTCATGCATTTGGTGGAGGCTTATCTGCTTGCTTGCCGTTTGAGAAATTCCAATCGCACTAGAATAATCATCTTTTTCTTTGAAAGTTCAACCCAAGTCCAACCATCAGGATAATTCTATTTTGGGAGATCATTTTGGCTACCTGCACATGACTTTGAATCTACTTTACGATAACCCCAAGAAGCTGGCCCAAGTGGTGAAGATCTTGGTCTTGGAGGTATGCTCCTTTCAAGATCTAATGTTCAACTCCTCTTGGATACAAACAATTCTTTAGGGCCACACTCTCTAGTGAAAAGTAAAAAAAATTTAATGAAAATTGATATTACCGTTAGAATTTCTTGTCGATACCTATAATAAAAAAAATCAAAAATCCAATATTGACACTCAAATAAGACATTTCGATTGTATGAACAAAAAAAAAATCATAGTTTTTCTGTTTGGCAATTTACGTGAAGCTCAAAGAAACAAATTTGCAATTTTTAAATATGATTTGCAAGTTCGTTAACTTTATATATGATATAATCTTACTTTTTTTTTAATGTCCCTGTCTGATATAGGCCATATGGCTCTATTTTATTATTAAACTTGATAGTAAAGTGTATTTTAAATAAACTAATAATATAATTGGGACATGCATTTCTTGCACCTTAATTTTAATTTTCACAAAGTAAGAAAAAATGAAGACGTTTGAATTGCATTAAGTGTGTATTTAGTTTGTAATGAAATTTAATTACTAAACAAGTACAAAAACTGAAGAAGGTGGAGGGGGTGGACCCTGAGGCCCAATCCATAGAAAAATTGAAGAAGATGGAGTGTGGGCGAATACAATCATAATTGGAGTTGTGCAGGTTCCATAGAATATAATTCTCCCACCTAAAGAAAAGACTATAAATAAAAATGCCAATAATAATAGAACAAGAAAGAGAGAGAATTCTTTATGTTTGGTTTAGAATTTTTGACCCTTGACGTTTGAACGGGTTGAGTGGTCAAAAAACCGCGTCAACTCTCGCTGCCTCCAAATCGGACAATGTCAAAAAAGGTATTAATTAGACCAGTGGACACCACACGCTTTGGTTCAGCACTATAGCACCATATGTGATATGTCATAATGACCATTATCAAAATTGATGTTAACATGTTTCTTTCATCTGACAACTCCCTGTTAAAGGCCCTCTGTCTCGTCTCTCCCTTTTTCAAATTTGAGCAGTGGTCACAGTTTGAGAGTCCTATCACCTATGACTTACCCCCCACTACCTTATCCTGGATCCTCACTTAGACTTAGACTTCACTAAAAATATTACTTTTATTTCTTTATCACCCACAATTAATTTATCACATAAAAAATTATGTGAAAAAAGTTGTGAATTTCTCCGATTATAGCCTTTAAGGGAGTCACTAAATCTTTAGTCTAGGACTACTACTAAGATGGGAGTATCTATTCCTTGTTGAAAAAGTGCCATAATTCCTAATATATATCTATATATATCTCATTTCATGATCTTTTTTCTTCTCTTGCTTGATATAGTTTGAACTTTGATAATTTATAAATTTCTTATTTCTTTTGTAATTTTTCAATTTATTCTTTAGTGAAGCTTATTTTTTTCACACATTTTTTCATATAACATGTTGAGATAACAAATTTATAATGATAGACAACAACGTGATGTCAAAGATGTGTTAATGTAAAAAACAATAAAAATTTGCCACCTTAATTTATTATGAAAATGTTATGTAGCATTACTCAAATTCATATAGTTCAAACTCCAAACCATATAGAGTGTACTTGTTTACTGATAAAGTGTCACCACCTTGTCCACAAATATGTTCCCTTCCCCTTATCTGATTTTTTGTTGTTGTTGTAATTACTCATTTCTTCCTGGTGCAATTGGGGATGCCTGAATAGTGGATTGTTCGTCTATTTTAATTAGAAAAAGTTGAATTTACCTGGCATCAACTAAACAAATAGTGACACTCACAATTATTTGTTACATTACAATGTATTTACTTAACAGTCTTATTTGTTAATTATTGTGGGTTTACTTGTTGCATTATTATGTTGGAAATGGAAGAATCATCATTGAAGGAGACTGTGTTCACTTAGTTTAACACTTGAAAAAGTGTAGAAAGTATCCTATATAGAACAAAAACCAACCATTGCACCCTTACAAATAAAGTACCAATTTATAGAAAAATGCTGAAGTATATTTATGGTGGAAAAAAGAACCATGCACCCTAGCCTCATTAGGTTGATCAATAATTATTAAATTGGCATGTCCAAGGAGATTCATGAGTTTTGATGATCCATGATTTTAAATGAACTAATATTTCAAAGAAATCTTAATCAAATGTTTTATTGCTTAATCTTGAGATGAGTTAATTTATAATGTTACCAATATAACAAGTAACAACAAATATGCAAATTGTAAGTTGATAAAGTTGCAAATTCATTCAAGATCAAAGTCATCTAAGACTCAAGACAAAGATTAAATCAAGCTCAAAGACAATGATCCGAGACAATATGAAAGTATCAAGTTAGGACTTGTAATGAAAAATCTCTTAAAGTTTTCAAAAGAAAAGATTGAAATTAATGTAAGACAACCATATCAATTGATCTTTAAAGTTTTCAAAGACAACTTGATTGGTTGAAATTCAAATATAAGACAACCATATCAATTGAAAAATCTCTTAAAGTTTTCAAAGACAAACTTGATTGGTTGAAATTCAAATATAAGACAACCATATCAATTGAAAAATCTCTTAAAGTTCTTCAAAGACAAACTTGATTGGTTGAAATTCAAATATAAGACAACCATATCAATTGAAAAATCTCTTAAAGTTTTCAAAGACAACTTGATTGGTTGAAATTCAAATATAAGACAACCAATATCAATTGAAAAATCTCTTAAAGTCTTCAAAGACAAACTTGAAATTCAAATTGATTGAAATTCTTGATTGACATCACATGCAAGACAACCATATCAATTATGGTTGAAAAATCTTAAGAAGAAAAGTTTTCAAAGAAAGCAAATTGATTGATTGAAAATCAAGAAGAATGCAAGACAACATGATGGCTATAAATACTACCCTTTCTTCATTTCTAAACATCAAGCATACAAGAGAAATCAAAGATAGAAAAGATAACATCTTATACATCAATCCATCCTTCTCAAGCTTATATTTTCATATCATTCAAAATCCTTGATTGAAAATTTCTCTAAACACTTTTTGAGCCATATTGATCAAATCCTTGATATACTATTAGAGTGAGCATATTGTGTACAATTACTCTTTGAGAGAGCCTTATCTTGTACAACAAATACTTTGTTGAAACCTGTGAGTATTTTGTTAGGGTTTTGGTATAAATCCTAAGGAGTGAAAAGGATTTTTCACTCGGTGGTTACTCTTCACTGTGTAAGGAAGATTTGTAACGGTTTTATCTTCACCCGAAAGAAGATTGTCAAATAGTGGATTTGGGAATCCTCAAGAAGTGTTCTTGAGGCGGGGACGTAGGCACGGGAGCCGAACCTCGATAACAATCATCGTGTTTGATTTTCTCTCTCTCTATCTCTTACATATATTAATTGCATATATATATACTTGTGCTTCTTATATATATACTTGTGTGTTTGATATTTCATATCATATTTATTGCAATTGAATTGTGATCAAACATTTGCTAAATCAACATTTGCTATTTGAAGATAGTTTTTAATTCCGCATTTTTAAATCGAAAAAGTTTGCCTCAACCTAAATCACCCCCCCTCTTAGGTTGATATTTGGGTAACAATTGGTATCAGAGCCAAGGCTCTACATATATAGATTTAACAATCTTAGAGTTAAGATCATGGCAAACACACCTAGACCTCAAATGCTTGAAGGTCAATCTACTCATAGACCACCTTTATTCATTGGTAGTGATTATGGCTATTGGAAAAATAGAATGATCATGTATATTAAGGGTCAAGACTATCATGTTTGGAAGAATCATTGCAAATGGTCCTCATATTCCCACAAAAACTGTGGAAGGAGCAACCTTAGCAAAATTAGAAAGTGAATGGAATGAGGCTGATGTAAGACTCATTGAATTAAATTGTAAAGCTATGAGTACTTTATATTGTGCTCTTGACCCAATTGAATACAATAGAGTCTCGGGTTGTGACTCGGCTAAAGAAATTTGGGACAAACTTGAAGTTACTTATGAAGGAACTAATCAAGTTAAGGAATCTAAAATGAACATGCTTGTCCATGAATATGAATTGTTTGTTATGAAGAAAGATGAAAATATTAGTGAAATGTCTACTAGGTTTACTAATATTGTGAATAGCTTGAAGGCCCTTGGAAAAATTTATACTAACCAAGAAAATGTGAGAAAAATTCTCAGGTCATTACCAAAGAGGTGGGAAGCAAAGATGACAGCAATTTCTGAAGCTAGAGATCTTAAGGTGTTGACCTTAGAAGAACTATTCGGATCACTTATGACGTATGAGCTTGAAATGAATAGTAAAGTGGAGGAAGAAGAAGTCAAACCAAAGAAAAACTTCGCCCTCAAATCCTCTCATCATGACCACGACAATAGTGAAGAGGAAAGAGATGAAGAAGAAGAAATTGCCCTGATGACTAGAAACTTCAAAAAGTTCTTAAAGAAGAAAAAGGGGTTTGGAAGAAGATTCCCTAAGAAAGGAGAAAATAAAGGAGAATCAAGCAAAACTGAAACTCCTACCTGCTACAAATGCAAGAAGCAGGGGCATTACAAAAATGAGTGTCCTCAAGTAAACAAAGAGAAAATGAAGTACAAAAAGAAAGCTCTAAAGGTAACTTGGGATGACTCCGATGAAAGTGATTCGGATAACAACTCAAGTGACAATGAAGTGGCAAATCTTTGTCTTTTGGGATACATAAATGAATCCAACATAAGTGAGGATGAGCACGCGAGCTTTTGTCCGCTAGCATTTAATGACGATGAAAGCGCCACCGAAGATCTTTGCTTAATGGCACATGGAGATGAGGTAACTTCTAAACTTAATTCTTTAGATGATGAATCTTATAGCTATGATGAATTACAAAATGCTTTTGAAGAATTGGTTGAAGAATTTGAGAAAAATGTTTTGAAAAATAAAGCTTTTAAAAAGAAAGTCACATCTCTTTCAAACGAATTAAATGATTTGAAAAACAAAAATGAAATTCTAGAAAAACAAATTAATTCTTTGAATGATAAAAATCTGTTTTTAGAAGAAGAAATAATTAAGTTGGAAGTTAAGTCACAAAATTTTATTGAGAAAATGAAAGCAAATGATGTGGAAACATCATCACAAATTGTTCACAATTCAAATCTTTTGATTAATGAAAATAAAGAACTAAAACTCAAGGTTGAAAACTTAACTAAAATTTTGACTAACTTTACAAATGGAAAGAAAAATTTGGATAATTTGTTGGGTAGTCAAAGATGTGTTTTTGACAAAGCGGGTATTGGATATAACCCGAAAATAAAAGAAAAACATTATCAAAAATTTTTCATTAATGAAAACCTCTTGAAATCTCCCATATGTAAACATTGTGGAAAAATAGGGCATAATATTCATACATGTCCTATGAAAAATATGATTTGGATTATTAAAGGAACCTCACCACCAACTAACCCAAGAGGACCCAAGAAGATTTGGGTACCAAAGAAGAGTTACTTAAAATTGTTTTGTAGGTATGCTTGATATCCAAATCTACCAAGAAGAAGTGGTTTCTTGACAGTGGATGTTCAAGGCATATGACAGGTGACAAAAACAAGTTCACTTCTCTTACTCTAAAAGATGGAGGAAATGTCAAATTCGGTGATAACTCAAAAGGAAAGATCATCGGTATAGGTAATATTGGTAAAACACATTCTCTTGTTATTGAAGATGTTCTCTTGGTTGATGGTTTGAAACATAACTTGCTAAGTATTAGCCAATTGTGTGATAAAGGCTATAATGTAATATTTAAATCAATCATGTGCATTATAGTAAATGAAATTGATAATCAAGTTTTATTTGTGGCATTTAGAAATGAAAATGTCTACACTATTGATTTTGATAATATGACTTCAAAAGAATCAATTTGCCTTGCTGCCATAAATGAAAATAGTTGGTTGTGGCATAGAAGATTAGGACATGCCAATATGGAATTACTCTCAAAATTGTCTAAACTTGATTTAGTAAAAGGCTTGCCGGTTACTAAATTTGTTAAAGATAAAATATGTGATGCATGTCAACTAGGTAAACAAACTAAAGTCATCTTTTAAGAAAAAGAAAGTTATTTCTACTTCAAGACCTCTAGAACTATTGCATATGGATTTATTTGGTCCTATTAGAACCGCTAGCTTAAGTGGCAAATTGTATGCATTTGTAATTGTTGATGATTACTCTCGCTATACATGGGTATTATTTCTTGCTCATAAAAATGAAGCTCATAAAGCATTTGTTAAACATTGTAGAAGAATTCAAAATGAAAAAGGTTATACAATTAACAATGTTAGAAGTGATAGAGGTAGAGAATTTGATAATCAAGATATTGAACTATATTGTGATCAAAATGGTTTTGGACACAATTTCTCGGCACCTCGTACTCCTCAACAAAATGGAGTAGTAGAACGTAAAAATAGATCACTTCAAGAAATGTCTAGAACTATGCTTAATGAACATAATTTACCTCAATACTTTTGGGCTGAAGCTGTTAACACCGCTTGCTATGTTATAAATAGAACCATCATTAGAAACACTTTAAATAAAACTCCTTATGAACTATGGAATAATCGAAAACCTAACATTGGATATTTCAAAGTTTTTGGATGTAAGTGCTTTGTATTGAATGATAGAGATAATCTTGGTAAATTCGATGCTAAATCCGATGAAGGTATATTCCTTGGTTATTCTACAAATAGTAAAGCATATAGAGTGTTCAATAAACGAACTATGGTTGTTGATGAATCTATGCATGTTGTTTTTGATGAAACTAATCCATTTCATATCAAAAATAATTGTGATGATGAGCCAATTTCTCTTGAAAATAAAGCTAGTTCATCTAACCAAGTTGATTTAAGTGAAAAAGTCAAAGATCAAGTAGATGAACCAAAAGATGAAGAAAAAGCGCTTCCTCCAACCAAAAATGAAGAATTACCAAAAAGTTGGAACGTAGTCCATAGTCATCCTAAAGAATTGATCATTGGTGAAGTTGAACGTGGAGTAAGCACAAGATCAAAGCTCAAGAACATCTGCAACAACATGGCGTTTCTCTCACAAATTGAACCAAAGAACATAAATGAAGCTATTGAAGATGAATCATGGATCTTGGCCATGCAAGAAGAGCTAAACCAATTTGAAAGAAACAAGGTATGGACTCTTGCACCTAGACCCAAGGACCACTCCGTCATTGGTACAAAATGGGTATTCCGAAACAAAAAGGATGAAGAAGGTATAATAGTAAGGAACAAAGCAAGGTTAGTCGCTCAAGGTTATAATCAAGAGGAAGGTATTGATTATGGAGAGACTTATGCTCCAGTTGCTAGATTAGAAGCTATACGCATGTTACTTGCTTTTGCATGTTTTAAAAATTTTAAATTATTTCAAATGGATGTCAAAAGTGCCTTTTTAAATGGTTTTATTGCCGAAGAAGTTTATGTAGAACAACCTCCTGGATTTGAAAATCATGAATTTCCAAACCACGTTTTTAAATTATCAAAAGCTTTATATGGTTTAAAACAAGCTCCAAGAGCTTGGTATGAACGACTAAGTGGTTTCCTTATTGAAAAGGGTTTTACACGTGGAAAACTTGACACAACATTATTTCTAATGTTTGATGGAAAAGACATGCTTATTGTGCAAATCTATGTTGATGATATTATATTTGGTTCTACTAATGAAAACTTGTGCAAAGAATTCTCTAAGACTATGCAGGATGAATTCGAAATGAGTATGATGGGTGAGCTAAAATTCTTTCTCGGACTTCAAATAAAGCAAACCGAAGATGGGATATTCTTAAATCAATCCAAATATGTCATAGACTTACTAAAAAGATTTGGATTGACAAATGCTAAAGCATATGGAACTCCCATGAGTCCTTCAACAAAGCTTGACAAAGATGAGAAAGGTAAACCGGTGGACGTTAAGCTATATCGAGGTATGATTGGTAGTTTACTTTATTTAACCGCAAGTAGACCCGATATAATGTTTAGTGTATGTCTTTGCGCCCGATTTCAATCTTGTCCTAAAGAATCACACTTAATTGCAGTCAAACGAATATTTCGATATTTGCTTGGAACCATTGATTTAGGATTATGGTACCCTAAGTCAAATTCATTTGACTTAATAAGCTACACGGATGCGGATTTTGCTGGTTGCAAAATTGATCGCAAAAGCACTAGTGGTACTTGTCACTTTCTAGGACACTCACTAGTATCATGGTTTAGTAAAAAGCAAAATTCTGTGGCCTTATCAACGGCGGAAGCCGAATATGTAGCGGCCGGTAGTTGTTGTGCTCAATCTCTCTACATAAAACAACAACTAGAGGATTTTAAAATTCTTTTTGATCATATTCCCATAAGGTGTGATAACACAAGTGCCATAAGTTTAAGTAAAAATCCTATCCAACACTCTCGCACAAAGCACATTGAAATTAGATACCATTTTATAAGAGATCATGTGCAAAAAGGGGACATTGAACTTGAATTTGTAAGCACCGATAGTCAATGGGCGGATATTCTCACGAAACCTCTCATTGAAGAACGATTTTGCACAATTCGACGTGAAATAGGTATGGCTAGATACGTTGATATCAAATAAGCTTAAATTTATTATCCTTCTCTTTGATTCAACTATGTTAAATCTATATATACCTTAAGAATTGAATATAAAATGATTTTATGCATATCATGTTCATAAAATTGTTCATTTTATATCTTCCTAGTTATATTGTTTGAACATTAAATTATATGCCCAGTTCTATGTATATTTGCGTATATGTTCATGCATAAAATAAGAAATAAAACTCATCATTTAAACAAACTTGAGTTTATTAAAAAGAAAGCCATAAAGGAGAAGTCACCACAAAAGGAAAAACCACTACACTTCCCACTACATTTATTTGGGGATAGAGCGAGAAGTCAATTCCTTCACCTCAGCTAGTAGCTTCTCGTACTGCTTCTGCAGCTTATTAGTGGTCTTGCTCTGCTCTGTGGACCGGATTACCAAATCATCGGCATAAGAATCCACGAGCGCCTTCAGCCTTTTGTTCTCCTCCTTGACCTCCCCTACTTTCTTCTTACTCTCCTTCAGCAACCTTTGTAAAATGGTGACTTGAGAACGCAGCGCTTTCACTTCCATATTCCTAACATGAAGACGACGTCCCATGTTAGAAACAGTGGCAGTACACTGAATCGTGAGTGCCAATGATTCATTTATTATTTGTGGGTCAGTCCTCCCAGCTAAAATCTTTGCATCCTCCGGAGTACAAAGACCGGCAGCTACTGCGGTGGCAGTCTCACCATTCAATATCACTGAATCAGTTACTGATACAGGGCCATTAATTGAAAGGAAGTAAGGACGCCAGACTTCTGGCATCACACTAGGCGTATCATTTAGATTAATTGTTTCTGGTTTGTTTTGAGAAGAAGAGGAAGCCATTCTAGAAAATCTAATAAGAGATTAAGCTAAGAGTTTGAAAATGATGAAGTTCATCGAAAATTAGTGTGTGTTAAATAAACCTCAGATTTTTGAACAACAGCCTGTACCTATCACCCGACTCCCGAGATTTTTCTTCAAAATTCAACGTTCAAATCTCGAGATTTAACGTATACGGAAATATCACTGACTCAGAACTCGATGCGTCGACAAGATCTGTTTTCTGAAAAAGCAGAAATTTTTTTTTCAAACTTCCTGATTTATCGGTGTCTATGGCGTGCGTAATTGGATAAGTCTGACACATAGCAAAATCTGAACCCTTCATTCACACTTACGACACGTAGCAAAATCTGAACCATTCATTCACACTTATGACACATAGCAAAATCTGAACCATTCATTCACACTTATGACAGACACGTAGCAAAATCTGAACCATTCTTTCAAACAGCGCGTCTGTCCTATAAATTCGCTTCACCTCTCCACTACATACTCACACCTCTCCGATAATATTTTCTCTCATTCTTTAGATAACACTCTAAGAGGATGCAGCATCATTTAGAGATTCATAAAATCAAATACTTGATCTTCTCAGATAGAAGCAAAATTATTATTGATCAAGTTTCCACGAAGCAAGATTATTATTGATCATGCTTCTCGGTTGAAGTACCTCTCTCATACACCAGGTTGATGGGAAGATCTTTGGCATACACTCCAAATATATCTTCCTCATCCGAATCATCCCGTTCATACAACTGTTGATACACCTGAAGCTTTGTATGACAGAAGAGAGAGAGTACATAATATATGGGCTTCATCCCATGTCCTTTCCAGATTGCTTAAATCATCAGCATTTTAGGCATATGGCAAGGGACATCATATCCTTTCCTGAAGCATCTTCAACCGAACCCTCAATCCATCCGAACCACTAGGATGAAGAATCTTACAAATATGAATATATTTGTTTTATTTCTTTATGCCAAATAAGAGAAAAATATGATATGGTGGGGTAGAAACCAAAAGGGAGAAATATATTTTTTGTTTAATTTTGGTTGTTTAAAATGTTGAGTGATGTTTGGAGATATTGAATATAATTATTATTTTTTTGATGATGCCAAGGGGGAGAAAGATATGACATTTTTTGTATCTATTAATGAATTATCATATCTATTGGTGAATTATCATATCTTGCAATAATTGGCAAAAATACGCATATATATTGATTGCTTGATAATACTTAAATGACAAATTGATCTATGCATAAAGATAGGGGGAGATTTAAAAATCTCTAATATAAAGATATGCATTATTTTAGGGGGAGCTTTTCAAGAAAAGCTTCAAAATCATAAATCGTATAAAAATATCATATCATATGTGTCATCATCAAAAAGGGGGAGATTGTTAGCCTCAAGGTTTCAATAATTATTAATTGGCTAATTAATCCAAGGACATTCATGTAGTTTTGATGATAACCATGATTTTAAGTTGTTCATTAATGATATTTTCATATGAACTAATGATTTATGTTTTAAAGCTTAATTTTGACTATTGATTTAATTGGACCAAGATGGCCAATTCAAATATCAAGCAAATGCAAAGTTGATAAGTTGCAAATTCATTGAAGATCAAAGTCATCAAGACTCAAGACAAAGAAATCAAGCTCAAAGACAATGATCCGAGACATATGAGAAGTAAGAGTTAGGTTTTGTAAAGTTTATTAAGATTTGATCTTTAAGGCTCAACTTTAAAACCAACTTCAATTGATCTCTTAAAATTTCAAAGTTTTCAAAGACAAACTTGATTGGTTGAAATTCAAATATAAGACAACCATATCAATTGAAAAATCTCTTAAAGTTTTCAAAGACAAACTTGATTGGTTGAATTTTTGAAAAATATAAGAACAACCAAATATCAATTGAAAAATCTCTTAAAGTTTTCAAAGACAAACAATTGAATTGGTTGAATGGTTGATATTTAAAGATAATTGAAGAACACAAAGAAATCTCTAATTGAAAAATCTCTTGACAAAGAAAATTGTTTTCAAAGACAAACTTGATTGGTTGAAATTTTTCAATATTTAAGACAACCATGAAATCAATTGAAAAATTTTTTTCTTAAAGTAGACAACATTAAAATTGTAAGACTTATTCAAATATTGACAATATCAATTGAAAAATCTCAGAATAAATATCAAAACAAATTTAAAAGTCTTCAAATTGCACAGCAATTGATATCAATTTGGTTGAAAATTCTAAATATAAGAGAAAAGTTTTCAAAGATTTCAAAGTATCAAAACAATTTGATTGATTGAAATTAAATTGAACAAAGTTGCAAAGATTGAAAATCGAAAAGAATGAATTAATGCATAAAGAAAAATCATGTTTTCAAAGTTTTCAAAGCAAATTGATTGATTGAAAATCAAGAAGAATGCAAGACAACACATGATGGCTATAAATACTACCTTTTTCTTCATTTCTAAAAACATCAAGCATACAAGAGAAATCAAAGATAGAAAAGATAACATCTTATACATCAATCCATCCTTCTCAAGCTTATATTTTCATATCATTCAAAATCCTTGATTGAAAATTTCTCTAAACACTTTTTGAGCCATATTGATCAAATCCTTGATATACTATTAGAGTGAGCATATTGTGTACAATTACTCTTTGAGAGAGCCTTATCTTGTACAACAAATACTTTGTTGAAACCTGTGAGTATTTTGTTAGGGTTTTGTATAAATCCTAAGTATATTTTTCACTGGGTGGTTACTCTTCCTAAGTATAAATCCTAAGAGTGAAAAGGATTTTTCACTCGGTGGTTACTCTTCACCTGTGTAAGGAAGATTTGTAACGGTTTTGATCTTCACCCGAAAGAAGATTGTCAAATAGTGGATTTGGGAATCCTCAAGAAGTGTTCTTGAGGCGGGGACGTAGGCACGGGAAGCCGAACCTCGATAACAATCATCGTGTTTGATTTTCTCTCTCTCTATCTCTTACATATTTAATTGCTTATATATATACTTGTGCTTGATTTTCATATCATATCTATATTGCAATTGAATTGTGTTCTTAACATTTGCTAAATCAACATTTGCTAATTTGAAAGATAGTTTTTAATTCCGCATTTAAATCGAAAAAGTTTGCCTCAACCTAAATCACCCCCCCTCTTAGGTTGATATTTGGGTAACACATTACCATTTAAAAGTTTTTCAACATTTATTTTTTTTTTTTTCCGTCTGTACAGATACGTAGATAACCTTAAGGTCAATTAGAACTTAAAATTACAATAAAATTTTCTTTTTTAAACTTACCATTACAACTTAAATATACATTTGAGATATTTTATTCAAAAAATTTAAACCTTATCACGTTAACGCCCACCAATCACAAGTTCACAACTTTTTTATTTATTGCAAAGTTCACAACCTAAGCCAGTACAGTAATAAGGATTTTTGTGTTGTCTTATTGGAAAATGAAACAAGATTAGGCTCCGTATGTTTCGTTGTAAAATATTTTTCATTGTAAAATGTTTTTAGATGAAAATGATTTAAGGGAAAATATATATATATATTTTTTCCAAATTTTAAGAAAGGATTTTCTAGTTAACATAAATTATTTTCCGTTTAACCACCATTTTATAGTAAAATAAAGACTCGTAAATCTGAAAATATTTTTTAAAAAATATTTTACAGCAAAACAAACGAGCCTAACCGTCTTTATATTATTATTATTTTTTAATATATGATAAAAATCTTAATTTAAACTCACATATATGTATATTTTAGAGATCTTAGAGATTGAACTCACGCTAGACTCATTGGATGGAGGAATTACCGACTTGCATTATTGTTGCGTGCTTCTCATATTCCTAGGAAAAATTGATTTTTTTGACCAAAGTGACTAAATCTCTTTATCCTTTTCATTAATGGTGGGTACCACTTAAACCCCACTTTTCAAGTTACACACCCACGTAACTCTCTCCCTCTCGCACGTGGCCAAATCGACAACATTCTCAGACGCCTCACATGAGCACACAACTCAAAGTAGTTGAGACTTCAAAACCATCGAACCCAAACCACACATTTTCTCTCAGCTCCATTCTTTGTATATGTCATCATGAATCAATGGCCGCGCAACCCACCCACGCGCAACCGTAGCATACCCTACGCGCATCCACAACAAGAAGAAGTTTACAACATAATCCCCATCCACAGTCTCCTCACAGACCACCCTTCACTTCGTTATCCTGAAGTACGCGCCGCCGCCGCAGCTCTACGCGTCACTGGAAATCTAAGAAAACCGCCGTTCAGGCAATGGGACCCAAACAACGACATCCTCGACTGGCTGGGTTTGTTATTCGGTTTTCAAAACGACAACGTAAAGAACCAAAGAGAACACTTGGTACTTCACTTAGCAAACTCTCAAATGCGTCTCCAACCGCCTCCGACTATTCCGGACTCGCTCGTTCCAACTGTTCTCCGTAAATTCCGCAAGAAGTTACTCCAGAACTACTCCTCCTGGTGCTCCTATCTCGGCCAGAAATCGCAAATCTCGCTCTCGTCTCGGCGTATCGGAATCGGTACCGGTACCGGTACCGCCGAGACGATGGATCTCCGACGAGAGCTGCTCTACGTTTCGCTTTACCTCCTCGTCTGGGGTGAGTCAGGTAATCTCCGTTTCACTCCTGAATGTGTTTGTTACATTTTTCATCACATGGCTATGGAATTGAATTATGTGTTGGACGAGAAAATGGACCCCAATACGGCACAGCCGTTTTGGCCGTCGGTTTCGGGGGACTGTGCGTTTTTGAAGAGTGTGGTAATGCCCATATACAACACGATTAAGACTGAGGTTGAGAGTAGTAGAAACGGTACGAAGCCGCATTCGGCGTGGCGGAATTACGACGATATAAACGAGTATTTCTGGAGTAGGAGGTGTTTCCAGAAGCTGAAATGGCCTATTGATTTGTCGTGTAATTTCTTTGCCACCATGCCGAAGGATAGGCGGATTGGGAAGACGGGGTTTGTGGAGCAAAGGTCATTTTGGAATGTGTTTAGGAGCTTTGATAAGGTGTGGGTTTTGTTGATACTGTTTTTGCAGATTAGTATTATAGTTGCTTTTGAAGGGGATAACTCTAATCCATTGAAAGCATTGGAGAAAAGGGATGTGCAGGTGAAATTGTTGAGTGTTTTCATCACGTGGAGCGGGTTGAGGGTTTTGCAAGCGGTGCTTGATGCTGGGACTCAGTATAGTTTGGTTACGAGGGAGACAATGTTGCTTGGGGTGAGGATGACGTTGAAATTCGTGGTGGCGTTAACGTGGACGGTGGTGTTTGCGGTGTTCTATGGGATGATTTGGAGTCAGAAGAATGGGGATGGAAGGTGGTCGGATGAGGCGAATAGGAGGATTGTTATGTTTCTTGAGGCTGGTGTGGTTTTCGTGTTGCCGGAGTTGTTGGCATTGGTTTTGTTTATTGTTCCGTGGATTCGGAATACATTGGAGGAATTAAATTGGTCTGTGCTCTACTTGTTGACGTGGTGGTTTCATACCCGACTGTTTGTGGGTCGTGCCCTGAGGGAAGGGCTTGTGAATAATTTCAAGTATACGATGTTCTGGATCGCTGTATTGGCTTCCAAATTCTCGTTCAGTTATTTCCTTCAGATAAAGCCTCTGGTTACCCCGACAAAGGCTCTTTTGGCAGCGAATAATGTAACTTACAATTGGCATGAATTTTTCAATAACACCAACAGAATAGCTGTTGTGTTGTTGTGGATTCCCGTGGTGTTGATTTATTTCATGGACATGCAAATTTGGTATTCGATTTTTTCCTCCTTTGTTGGTGCAGCAATTGGGCTGTTTTCGCATTTGGGTGAGATCAGAAATATTGGACAGCTAAGGCTTAGGTTTCAGTTCTTTGCTAGTGCAATGCAATTTAATTTCATGCCGGAGGAGCCTCTGCTAAGCCCCAAGCTGACACTAGTGAAGAAGTTTCGTGATGCTATCCACCGATTGAAGCTGAGGTACGGACTTGGGAAGCCTTACAATAAGATAGAATCAAGCCAAGTGGAAACTACCTGGTTTGCCTTGATTTGGAATGAGATCATAGTAACTTTCAGGGAAGAAGATCTTATCAATAATCAGGAACTCGAGCTCATGGAACTTCCACCTAATTGTTGGAACATTAGGGTTATTCGATGGCCATGTGTCCTCCTCTGCAATGAGCTGCTGCTTGCTCTCAGTCAGGCAAAAGAGTTAGCAAATGAATCTGACCAGTCACTTTGGTTGAAGATATGCAACAATGAATACCGGCGGTGTGCTGTTATTGAAGCTTATGATAGCATTAAGTATTTGCTTCTTATGATTATTAAAGATCACACGGATGAGTACTCAATTATTGAAAATTTGTTCAGGGAGATAGACAACGAGATTAAGAATGGAAAGGTCACGGAGGTATACAAGATGACTCTGCTAGAAAAAATTCATGCTAAGTTAATATCACTTGTTAAGCTTCTGATGCAGCAACAGAGAGATCTGAGTGAGGCAGTGAATATACTGCAGGCCTTGTATGAACTTTCCATCAGAGAATTTCCGTGGGCGAAGAGGTCCATCTTGCAGTTGAGAGAGAAAGGTCTGGCACCTCGTAGTCCAGCCACCGATGCAGGGTTGCTCTTTGAGAATGCCATCGAGTTCCCTGATGATGACGATGCTATCTTAAATCGGCAGCTACGTCGTTTGCATACTATTCTTACTTCTAGAGACTCAATGCACAATGTCCCAAAGAATATTGAGGCAAGAAAGCGTATCGCTTTCTTTAGCAATTCACTATTTATGAATATGCCCCGTGCTCCTCATGTTGAAAAAATGATGGCTTTCAGTGTTCTCACCCCTTACTTTGATGAAGAAGTTATCTTTAGCCTAATGGGACTTCGAAGTGAAAATGAAGATGGTATTTCCACCCTGTTTTATCTGCAGAGAATCTATGAAGATGAGTGGGAAAATTTTTTGGAGCGGATGCGCAGTGAAGGCATTGATAATGATGATGATCTCTGGAATAAAAAGTCAAGGGATATTCGACTTTGGGCGTCATACAGAGGCCAAACTTTGTCCCGCACCGTGAGAGGAATGATGTATTATTATAGGGCTCTTAAGATGCTTGCCTTTCTAGATTCTGCATCTGAGATGGACATAAGAGAGGGACCAGGAGATACTCATTCTTTTGGTTCAATGAACCTAAACAGCAGTTTAAATGGTCTACACTCGGGTTCGCGAAATCTCAACAGAGCAAGTAGCAGTATAAGTGTTATGTTCAAAGGAAATGAGTATGGGAGTGCTTTGATGAAATTCACATATGTGGTCACTTGCCAGATGTATGGGCAACATAAGGCAAAGGGAGAGAACCGTGCTGAAGAGATATTGTATCTGATGAAAAACAATGAAGCTCTTCGAGTTGCCTATGTTGATGTGGTTCACTTGGGGAGGGAAAATGTTGAGTATTACTCTGTTCTTGTGAAATATGATCAGCAGCTGCGTAGGGAGGTGGAGATATACCGGATCCAGTTGCCTGGGCCCTTGAAACTTGGTGAAGGCAAACCAGAAAATCAAAACCATGCCTTAATCTTCACCCGAGGGGATGCAGTTCAGACCATTGACATGAACCAAGACAATTATTTTGAAGAGGCACTCAAGATGCGTAATTTGTTGGAGGAATTCAACAACTCCTATGGTATTAGGAAGCCAACCATTTTGGGAGTTCGTGAGAATATT
>OU015761.1:73861202-73880688 GCA_907173295.1 Fagus sylvatica
TGATGCAAACTAAGTTTACAATACTAGAAAATGATAGACCCCTGAGAGAGAAACTCAATCTCTCAAGATGATTCTATTTCAATTCATAAACTTTCACAAAATATCAACCCCTCTCCCTTCCAACCCGAGGGACTATATTCCCTTTACAACAAAACAGAAAATAACTAACAAAAGGTACACCCAATACTAGATGTACAAGTGTCCATAACAAACTAACAGCATTCCCAAATAAAAGCAACAAATAATATCAAAGCAATAACATAGGAAAAGGTTGAAATGGAGAATGATTGGCATCAAATCCTCCCTCTTTGAGAACTTGGCCTCCAAGTTAAGTTGTAGGAATTCCACCATGCACATAGGGAACCAAATGTCGAACATTGAAGGAATTTGAAGTTTGTAAATGGGATGGCAACTCCACTTTGTATGCATTGTCATTGAGCCTTTTGGAGAATCTTGCAAGGCCCAATCTTGCGGTCTTGAAGCTTGGAGTAAGGCCCACCCGGTTGTCTTTCCTTGGGCAAATAAACCCACACTAAATCACCCTCTTCAAAGAGAAGTTGTCGCCTACTTTGGTCAACCCGAGCCTTATACTTGGCGTTTGCTTCTTGTATCTTTTGTTGAACCGCCTTTATGTACTTGTTGCATGTGTTGTACCATGTCCAATGCCTTCAAATTAGACTTAGTTGGCAATGGAAGAGATATCAAATCAGCCACCCCAGCTGGTTGTAGAGCCATAAACCACCTCAAATGGAGAGCTTTGAGTGGTCCTATTGATGGAGGCATTAAAAGCAAACTCGGCTAAGGGTAGAATAGCTTCCCACTCTCTTGGGTTCTCTTTGATCAAGCAACGTAATAAACTTCCCAAGCTCCGGTTAACAACTTCCGTTTGTCCATCGGTTTGAGGATGAAACGAGGTGCTATAATTCAAATTTGTGCCCAACTTCTTCCACAAAGTCCTCCAAAAGTGAGCCAAGAACTTAGAATCCTCTATCCGATACAATAGATGAAGGCAATCCATGTAACTTATAGATATCCTTGAAATATAGCCCCGCAATACTAGAAGCATCATGTACCTTTCTTGCAAGCAACAAAATGTGCCATTTTTGAAAACCGATCTACAACCACCATGATAGAGTCGGATCTCCTCAATGTAGGAGGCAAGCCCATAACAAAGTCCATACTCACATGCTCCCAAGGCTTGCTAGGCACGGGCAAAGGTAAGTACAATCCGGCATTGGAACTTCCCCCTTTGCTTCTTTGACACACTCCACAAGAGTTAACTAGCTTACCAACATCTTTCTTCATCCCATGCCAATGATAGTTTCTTTGCAATAGCCCAAGGGTTTTATCTATACCAAAATGCCCTTGAATGTGATGCTCAAGCACTAGTTGCTGCCTAAGTGAACAATTTGGCACACACAACTTTCCTTCTTTGAACAAATACCCATCTTCCAACCAATAATTTGGAAAACCAACCCGGTTACCTTGTTGTAGTGCTTGAACCACCAACCATTGCTTCCCATCTTCCTTGTAGCTCTCTTTAAACTCCTCAAACCCACTCACATTAGTACGCATCATCACTAGCAAGCTTTGCCTTCTACTTAGCCCATCCGCCACTTTGTTGAGTGAACCCGATTTATGCCTTATGGAGAAGTTGAATTGTTGGAGGTAACTAACCCATTTCCCATGTCTTTTGTTGAGTGTTTGTTGGCTATTTAAGTGTTTAAGGGCTTCATGGTCGGTGTTTAGGAGGAACTCTCTATAGGCAAGGTAATAGGCCCAATGCTTGATGGTTTGGACAATGGCATAGAATTCTAAGTCATAGGTGCTGTAATTGAGTTTTGGGCCATTCAACTTCTCACTAAAATAGGCTATGGGCTTCCCCTCTTGGCTTAGGACACCACCTATCCCAACCCCACTTGCATCACAATCGATCTCAAACAATTTCTCAAAGTCGGGTAAGGATAATATAGGGGCTGTAGTGAGGGCTGTTTTGAGAGTGTTAAAGGCTAGTTCGGTGGACTCTCCCTCACTCAAAATTGTCTTTCTTTAGGCAATCGGTCAATGGGGCAGCAATGGCGCTAAACCCCTTGACGAACCGTCTATAGAACGTGGCTAAGCCGTGGAAGCTACGCACTTCCTCCCACTGTTTTTGGAATGGGCCACTCCATGATGGCTCTAATTCTTCTCCTCATCCATGGAAATCCCCTCATCCGATACAATGTAACCCAAGAAAGTGACGGAGTTCACACAAAATGAGCACTTCTTCAAATTGGCATACAACTTCTTTTCTCGCAACAATTCAAATACCCTCCTAAGATGCATAACATGATCTTCCAAGGTCTTAGAATAGATGAGTATATCGTCGAAATACACCACAACACAAACTCCGATCAATGGTTGCAAGAATTGGTTCATGACCCTCATAAAAGTGCTAGGGGCATTTGTAAGCCCGAATGGCATCACAAGCCATTCAAAAAGCCCATTGTGGGTTTTAAAGGCTGTTTTCCATTCATCCCCGGGTCGCATTCGAATTTGGTGGTACCCACTCCGTAAGATCCACCTTAGAAAAGATCTTGGAACCGGCTAAGTTGTCCAACATATCATCTAATCGAGGTATTGGAAACCGGTACTTGATGGTAATCTTGTTGATGGCTCTTGAGTCAATGCACATCCTCCAAGAACCATCCTTCTTGGGTGTTAGTAGTGCCGGGACAGCACATGGACTAATACTATGCCGAATGTACCCCTTGTCCAAAAGTTCTTGGACTTGACGGTGAAGCTCTTCTTTCTCTTTAGGGGCCATCCTATAGGCTGCCCTATTAGGTAACGAAGCCCCGGGTATCAAGTCGACTACATGTTGGATGTCCCTCATTGGTGGTAAGCCTAAGGGTAACTCAATTGGGTGTACAATCCGCAAACTCCTCTAGTAGCTCTTTGATAGCTCTAGGAACTACACCCACACTTTCTCCCACCCCATTTTCACCATGGGCTACACACAATTCAGCCACCAACATGTATGCACAACCAAGCTCTAAGCTATCACATATAAATGTTTTTGTGGAAAGTAAGGTTTCAAGCTTTTGAGGTTTAGGGATTACCTGATGCTTCATGGGCAGCAAGGTGATCTTCTTTCCTTTGAGCTTCAAGCTATAAGTATTGTTCCTCCCATTGTGGCAAGTGTCCCGATCATATTGCCATGGTCTTCCAAGTAGGAGGATGACACACATCCATAGGAACCACGTCACAGCTTACAACGTCCTCATACTTCTTTCGGATGGAAAAAGGAACCATGCACCTCCTTGTGACTTTGATCTCTCCTCCCTTCTTAAGCCACGACAACTTGTATGGGTGAGGGTGTTCTTCCGTCTTGAGCCCAAGCTTATTCACGGCTTCTTGGCTCACTACGTTTTCACATGAGCCGCCATCAATGACCAATTGGCAAACCTTGCCCAATATGCTACATGTGGAATGGAAGATATTATCCCGCAGCCAGTCATCTTCTTCCTCCTTCCTTGGTGTCAACAAAGTCTTCTTCATGACTAGCACCACTCCTTCTTCTTCCTCATTGTCACCCCCAACCAACTCTTCATCATCCGACTCGACAACATCCTCTATCTCAACAACATCCTCAAGCATAAGAGCTCTACCCCTAGACAACAAGGGTTTGTTGCACTCATTTGCTTTGTGGCCCACCTCACCACACTTGAAACACTTAAAACCACTCACATTGCTGTTTCTTGGGGACTGACTTGTAAACATTGGGGCTGCCTTGAGTGCTTGGTTTGCTGGTTTGGTCTTGAGACCATGGTTTGGTCTGAGTTGAGGTTGTTGGTGCTTGACTGTTGGTTCTAGACCCGTAGCTTGGTGCCATTGATCTCCTGGCCAATTGCTTCTCCACCATGAGTGCTCGATTGTAAGCTTGGGACAAAGTCCAACAAGTATGGAACACGAGCTGATCCTGGATGTTCAGCTTAAGCCCACTGATGAAACGAGCTACTGTTTGCTCCTCCGTCTCCATTAAATCAATTCTCGCAATCAATTGGTAAAATCGATCCCCATATTCTTCCACAAGTCCTGTTTGCCTAAGGGTGTGGAGTGATTGATACAATTGTTGAGCATAATTGTGTGGAAGGAACTGAGCAGACAGCTTCTTCTTCATCTTGGCCCATTCTTGTACCTTGGGTTTGCCTCGACGTAATCGGTGGACTTGAACCTGTTCCCACCAAGCTGATGCTCTCCCACGAAGCTTAACACCCACAAGCTTGGTCTTCTTTTGTTCAGGAACTTCATAATACTCAAAGACTCTTTCCACTGTGCTCAGCCAGTCCACGAACTCTTCGGGGTTGACACCTCCATGGAACTCAGGAAATTCCAGACGAAAATTACTCTCCCACCGTGAGTCCGTGGTGGGTTGCTCACGAAACGGTGCCGGTGGCCAATCAACCCCGTGCCCATGACCCATGCGGTTCAGTGGAGGGGGTCTGTCAAACCCCTGATGGTGTTGCTGTGGTGCTCGGCCAAACCCAAGTGGTGGGTGCGTGTCACGGTGAGGATTGAAGCCGAATCTCCTGAAAAGGGAGGTGGTTCGCGGTTGAAGCCTGTGACCCTTGGCGTGGCTCGCGATCGAAGCCGTGATCAACTCCGTGAGGGTGGTGCAGATCACGATCGAAGGCTTGTTGCCGGTGAAGGATTCCGATCATAACCACTGGGTTCATGGGGAAATGGGTGGTTCTGGTTCCGGCGATCTCGATCTCGAGCAAAAGGGGCTCGATCAAGCCTTAAGCTCCGATGCTTCTCTGCGTATTGGCCTGGGCTTGGATTCGGCCCAATTCGAAACGGGTCAAGGACTGGGTTGGTCCTTATTTGGGCCATGCGCGGTGCACGTGCTGGACTCGTGGGTCAACCCACGATGGTCTTCAAAAACCACGTGTCTTCTTCAGTGGGTTCGCTGTGAAAATCATGTGGGTTTGGGTGTTTGTGAGCTCCGGGCATGGTGAACCGTAGATCGGTTGGTTCTCTCCCACGCCGTGAGCCGCCAGTGGTGGTTCGTGCATGGTGGCGTCCCCATTCTTGAAAGCGATGGTCCTGTTTCGCGAATGGGATTCTCGAAATCGGACTCCTCCTCTCGATCACGCCACTGTTGACTTCGCAATGCCTCGGTGAGGGTTTCCACCTCCTTCCTCAAGGCTTCAAGCTCAGCATCTTTTGAGGTTTGTGGTTCTTCTGGTACGGTTTCGATTTCTTCAAGAACCTTGTTCTTGTTTTTGTTCCCACGCATCGGTGCCATTCTTGGAGCTTTCCGGTGGAATCAAGAACTCTCAGGTGATCAAGACTCAAGAAAGACTACGGATTCCAGCTACAAGGTACGCACAACTGTGCTCTGATACCAATTGATGCAAACTAAGTTTGCAGAAACAATACTAGAAAATTTGGATAAGACCCCTGAGAGAGAAACTCAATCTCTCAAGGTGATTACTATTCAATTCACAAACTTTCACAAAATATCAACCCCTTCTCCCTTCCAACCCGAGGGACTATATTCCCTTTACAACAAAACAGAAAATAACTAACAAAGGTACACCCAATACTAGATGTACAAGTGTCCATAACAAACTAACAACATTCCCAAATAAAAACAACAAATAGTATGATAAAGCAATAAGATAGGAAAGGGTTAAATGGAGAATGATTGGCATCACAAGCTCATCCTTACAATGTGTGAAATGATAAGGAAATATCTTATGACTAGGATTGTGAGAAATGGGGAACAAATGGCTAATTATAGGGGGCCTATTTGTCCAAGGGCCCAAGATAAATTACAATTGAACAATACTAAAGGTAGGGACAATAGGACTACAGTTTGTGGTCGGAATAAGTTTGAGATTAACATTCATGGTAAGCAATATAAGGTGGATTTGGAAAAACAAACATGTTCTTGCTTCAAATGGGAGCTAACAGGAATACCTTGTTGCCACGGTGTGGCAACAATACTTAATAAAAAACTCAAACCAGAAAATTATGTCAATGCTTGCTACCACACATCCACATACCTTAGAATTTATGACCATTTACTTCAACCCACAAATGGAAGGGAATTATGGCCAAAGGCCGAAGGTGGTATTGTATTGCCTCCCATATTCAAGAAGCAACCTAGTAGGCCTAATAAGTAGAAGAGAAGAAAGGATACTGATGAGGTACAAAATCCTTACAAGATGAAGAAGGCAGGTTATGCTCAAAGGTGTTCCTCATGCCATCAGGTGGGCCACAAGAAACAAAGTTGCAAATATGGACAATCTGTTGGTGAAGCTCATTCAAATCCTCCGAAAGGAAAGGGTAAATCAAAAGTAACCCAGGTATGGTTTAATACATAGCATAGGCATCATGGTTTATTACTTATCTACTATGGTTTTTATACTTGTCTTATTGTTCCATGGATTTAATGTAAAGGGGAGAAAGAGACAAAAGAGTGGTGTAGGTCATACCTATGACTTCATGGGTCTCAGGTTACCAATTGATGACATGGTAATGGGATTTCATTAAAATGTTACTATTTTTGTCTATTTAATATATCTCTAGCTAATCATCTCATACTATTTAGGTTTCAAATCAAACTAGTGAAATGTGTAGCAGTGGACCACCAGCCCAAGCATCAGCCCAAGCATCAACCTAAGCATCAGCCCAAGCATCAACCCAACCATGACAAAAATTGGGAATGAAGTGCTCTATTTTATTTTACAACACATCTATTTGTATTGCCCATCAGTTTTTGTCTAAACAATTTGGAGAATCAGTTTTTTGTTAAACACTGGCAAGACTAGTGGTACAATTATGGATGTATATCTGCTGGTGGACCATTAGTATTTTGGATGTATGAAACATTACTAGTATTATAAAGTTTTCTTACAGATTGATCTGTTCAAATTGTTAATGTGGCTAGAGCTAGAATAAACAATTAGATGTGGTGATAATTTTGTTCAGATTTTTAAACTTATTATTTTATGGAGCCTGTAAAGGAGAATTGTTGGTGATTGGAATAGGGAGTACTAACATGGTATGGACATGTACAATGGATAGCGTACATGTTGAAACAAAAGTGGTCATATTCCTATATATGATTTAACTATGCATATTTACTTTATGGTTGACCATAGTTTTTGTATTGCTTTTTTGAAAGCACCACTATGCTATGTATATAAAATTGCAGTGCACGAATTTGTTATTGGCATTGTTATATCCAGGTCAAAAATCATAATGCCATGTGTAGGAATCCATAACTTTCGAATGGCAAAATTGGTCCCCCCACACTAAAAATCAGAATTGAAAGTGAGAAAAAGAACTAAAGTGTTGTACTCAACTTAAGAAAAAGAGAAAAGTGAGAGAGAGGTTAACTTTTGTTCAAAGTTTTGTGTCCTAGTAATGGCCTAGCTACCTAGATGGTATACTTGCACTCTTTTAACCAAAATTCCAGCACCTATTCATTTAATAATTTTGGGAGTGCTAACTCTACAATATTGTACATCCAAAATTATGATATAGATAACCAAAATTCTGCAGTACCCAAGGATCTGTATACATTCTGCAATGCCCAGTTAACTCTACAATATTGTATATCCACATTATATGTGCATTACATTACATATTCATGACTTTAATAAGCACATATTAGCATTACAACATTGTCAACAGTTCCCTAACTAAGCACATGTGTGCATTACAAACCAAGCACAAATGCCAAAATCAACCCAACAAACACAATCCAACTCATTGCCAAGAAAGTAATTAGCCTTGTTTCATTCTTTTTGTGTAAGGCTTTCAACTCTGTGATAACTACCTTCTTCTTCTTGATTTTTTCTTCAACCCTTGCCAATCTATAGTCTTTCGACTTGCTACTCTCTAACAACTTCTTCGTCATGGAAGCAATCGTGTCCTCCAAAGTATGATTTTTTTTTCCCAGTTAACTCTTGGATAAGTTCAATATCTGGGTCACACCATCTAAAGAAGTTACATGGTTTCTGCAAAAATTATTAAACAAGCATCAACCCAACACACATAAAGACAATGCACCACATGTACGTATTACCTACATCTAGTATGTAAACCACACCCCTTACCTCAAAATTGTCACAATTCCAAAATTTCCTCCTAGGATTATTATGTGTGTTAGAAGTCCTCAAACGTGCTAATTGCCTACAATGATATAGAACCACAAAACTTGCACTGTGTACACTATGAAAACTACCACGTGAGCTACTTGAAGACATTGAACCTGATACATTAAATTGATCACCTCTTAGCTTAGCATTTTGACAAACAGTTGGTTAACAAATACCAACTATGGCATCAATACACAATACACACAACAACTTAGTTAAACAAGTATTTTATCTCACCACCAACTTAGTTAAACAAATACCATTGGTTTTTTATAATATTTTAGTCACTGCATCATTTGTAATGCTTAAGAAAGACAAGAAAGATTCAGGATTTCAACAAATACCCAATTGCTTCAGTCATCATTGTTGTGCTACCAAAAAGCAAACACTTCTTCAACACCTAACAAGACTTTTTCAACTTTCTCATGAGAAGCCCAAACAATCAATAGACATGGACCCATATGTTCAACTAAGGTCAATCACGAGAATCGTCATCATGAAAAATTGGGTTATTAATAGGATGTAAAGACAGTTTCAGACACATTCAAAAAATAAAGACCAATACTGAACAAGAAAATTTAAAACATAGAGTCTTAGACACTTCATTCATAAACATAAACTAAAGAACTTCATTCATAAACTCAGATTCCAATTTAATCACGACAAAAAACCATAAACTTACAAAAAAATAAAGCTTACCAAATCATAGGCCGGTGTGGTGGTGGTTTGGAGAGGAGATGATTGCTAGAGAAGAGAAGTGACGGTGCCGTGGTGATTTGGAGAAGAGGGAGAGCCTCACGGCAATGGGTTTCACGGCAAAGGGGTCTCACGGCGTTGGACTTCACGGTGGTGGTGCGAGGCGGTGGCGGTGATGTGGTGGCGATGGGTCTCACGGCGGCAAGGAGGGAGGGAGGGAATGCGTGAAAAAAAATGAAAAGGGAGGGAGGGAGGCAAGCAACACGTGAGAAAGGCAATATATGAGAAAGGTGGAAACCCTAATTTGTGATACGACACCGTTTCATTAGTTTTATTGAGTATTTTATTTTTTTTTAATATGATGTGTCAAAATTTGCCACATCAGATGATACGTCATCTGTCCAAATAGGCACTCAACGGAGGGCTTCTAACAAAATTGGATGGAAGATGCAATTTGATAGTTAAAAAGAGTTACGTGACCAAAATGAATATTTTTGAAATTAGGAGGTCAAAATAAAAACTCCCCCTAAGTTAGGGGACAAAAAATTGACTTTAGTTTAAAATATTACTAAGTAACATAGAAACAGACCAACTCACCATATTAGGGTCACCATTAAGAGCATCGAAGTAGATTTTGCAGTCTCCCTCAACTATAAGATGCTGGAACTTTTTAGAGGAGGCCAGTTCTAGAGCCCAAAAAATAGCATGAGTTTCTGCTTGAATTGGTTCACATAAAACATGTTCTTTTGTCCAAGCTTTGATCACTTGTCCTTGTTCATCTCGGGCAACAATAGCAAGAGAGGTGTGGTCATTAGCAACAGCTGCATCCACATTTAGTTTTATTACACCGAATGGGGGACATTTCCAACAATGTTTATTACATGGTTTCGTCTTTTCCTCTTTGTGCAGTATAGAAATATGCTTTTTAGCTCTCATTTCCAGACAATTTATAGATGATAGAAGGTTTACCTGAGCAGTGTTATGTGTTACCTGATTTCTTAGGTTCCAAATTGTCTCCAGAGTGAGAACTAATTGAATTGAACATTGTGTAGCTATATCTTCATCCCCATGTGCAAGTAAAAAGTTTGGGGTAGGTGGGTTTAGAATAAACTCGACTATCTCATCACTGCTGTTAACGTTCAGGCTTTCAGTTCTGATGCTCCACTGACACCCAAACCATATTCCCTTGGCCACAGGACATTTGAAAAAAAATATGGACATCAGATTCTTCAGCTTCCCCACATAAATGGCAAAGTTAAATGTAGAGTATTTCTTTCATTTTACTTTCAAAGAAAATATACATGGCACAAAATTTAAGCCAATTTCCACCATAAATATAATTAATGCCAAGTGTACCCAAAAATATTTATGGAAAGTGAAGTGTAATACTATAAATGTAATTAATGCCTTTAAAATTCAATTATTAAGTGCATACAAAAAAGATGAGCGATGGTAAAAGTATTGAATTGCCACATATGTGAGTTGGAAGGTGTATCATTTTTTTTTATGTCTTCAAGGACGTCACATGTCACTTAAGGAGAGAACTTGCTATACCTGACAAAATTTGAACCCAAACCTAAACCCAAAAAAAAAAAATATATATATTGGATGGGTAATATGCCGTTTTACGAAAAGTTTTTGATAAGACCCGATTTTGACTAGACCATCGGGTCGAACCTATATTCTGTTGGAAAAATGGTTAGAAGTGAATGATAAATTGCCTTCTAAAAAATGGGTCAAGTGGGTCCATGTGAGTTAGGTCCAGTCCATCCAATTTATGTATTTATTAATACATTATTTTCCCTCAAATTGTTGTGTCTTTTCTAAATAGTTGTGATTATTCATCTTGCACCTTTTCTGAATAGGTGTGACTCTATCTATAAATAAAGTGTCTCCTCATTCATTTAAAAAGTAACTTTTGAAATTGCTTTGAGTTAGTTATTTCCTATGATTTTGAGAGTCTTATTTGCATAAGTTAAGAGAGACAAAGAGACACCAGTTATGCTTGTTGGGCACGTAGATTGCTTGTGATTCTTTTGCATGTTGTTGATCATTGTATCTTGGGAGACAAACGTCCAAGGGTCTCAAAGAACCACTAAGATAATAGTATGAGAAGCGAAATCTATCTTAAGGACATAGTGTGATACACTGGCCTTGATCAGTTTCCATATTCATTCTACATTTACTGTGAGTTTTTATTGTTTATTGACTGTGACAAATTTTTTCTTGTTGTTTATTTTTACAGAATCATATGATATATATCCAACATATTCGACCCGACCCATTGATCAAGTCTTTATTTTAAATTTTAAACTTAAATTTTTATTGAATCATTTTTAATGTATGTTTGTATACTAAAATTACATTAAATTTTCTATATTGTAAATGAAAATACAAATGACATAATTCTTCAACTTGATGCGCGCAATACTCAATGTAAATGCCTTCAATGTCGCATCCATTACTAACATTGAGTAGTTTTTTTATAAGTTCGTTAAAGATTTTTTTTAATTATTAATTGTTTTGTTTACCATACATGTTATATTTTACTTCTTTTTTTTAGGTTGTTCTTTGAGCCCCGATAGAAATCTTACTCTAAACTAATTTTAATTTGTTAATGTTGAAGATCGAACCCACACTCATAGAGAGATGAGGATCAAAGGGAATAGGAGAAACTATTGGGCCTAATGCCTAGTGACATGTTATATTTTAAGTTTAATTACCATTTTGGTCCTCAACCTATGTCATTTGTGTCAAAATGGTCCTTCATGTTTCAAATATGTCAATTTGGTCCTCAACTTTTCATCTTTGTGTTATTTTGGTCCTTATCGTTAAGTGATGGATGAAAAATATTGACATGGTTAATGATTTTATTATAATTAGCCTCTTCACACGAGCTATGCATGTGTTCAGAGGCTTTTTCTATTTTTTGGGTAAATTGTATAATCCTCTTTTTTTAATATAAATATAGATATGGATGATAAATTAAAAATAATAAATAAAACAAAAGGAATAAAAAATCATATTTTGTAAATGATTTTACTTCCTTAAATTTTACTGGAACATTTGATTTGTTTTTATAATAAAGAATGTAATGTACAGACATCCTGTAAATTAACTGATTTCATTCGAATTACACATCAAATTGATATCAATCTCTTTTGCTATCACTTGAAGTGGTTGATTTGTGTGTCAGGTCTTTGCTATTACTTGAAGTGGTTGATTTGTATCAGGTCTTTGCTGTCACTTGAAGTAGTTGATCTGTATCGCATCTTTCAATTGATGGTTGATCATTATATACTACCGTAGAAGTAGAAGATAATAAAACTGGAGATTAAAAAAAAATTAAAAATTATTAGTTAATTAAAAAAAAAGAAGGTTATAATAAACCGTTATTGGTTGGGGTACAAATATAAAATTCACCAATAATATGCCGAAAACAATACATCCTAAAAATATAAAATTCACCAATAAAAGGTTTTATATGCCTATTAAAAAAAAAAACTTTGTAAATTCTTTACACACTTGAGGGCCTCTCTAAGAACACCCATATACATGTTTCCAATAAGCACTCACTTCTCCACAATTAGCCAGAAATTGCCAAGATATTCCTAGTCAACTAATTCTTAATGGAAAATGAAAAGAAAAAAATGGTAAATTTTTAAGGATACAGATCATAGTAGTCTCTCTCTCTCTCTCTCTCTCTTCTCTTCTCTTTAATCAATTGGTCAAAACCTAGATGTTTTTTTCTTTTACTTTTCCATGATTCTCAGCAACCCAAAAAAGGCATAGAACCGAAATTTTAAAAAAGAAAAAGAAATCATAAATGAGTAAAACTTAAATATGGTACATTGATGAAAAAAAACACTCAGGTACGTTGATTTTAAATCCAAAAAATAAGTGTTTGAACAAAACTAAATTTTATTAATTAATTAAGTTCATTATATTCATCAAGTTCAGTTTTATCCAAACTGATTACTTAATTAATTATCCAACTTCTGTAAATCAAAAGGGTGTGTTTGGTCCGAATTATGCCTTAATGATAAAGGACTTGGTTCAATCCAGCAATGGTAAACACTTAACTGATTTACTTATAATTTTATTGTTGAAGTTGATATTAAACAATCTCTAAGACAAACTTGATAACAAATTCAATCTCGAGATAACAAGTTATTGTTTATTCTCTACATATGCCAATAACTTCAAATTCAACAAGGCAGTAAATAGTTATAAACTGCAGAATCTTTATATTAAACAGTAATCGAGCACAAACACTTCAAACTGAACAAGAACAACAGAAACTTACAAAAGGAGAAGTTTCATGTTACTCTCACACACTTCTGGAACTCGAACTGCAATCTATGTCTCACTCAAACTGGAATCACACTAAATGCACTCAAACACACTGAATTACACTGTTTTACACACTAAATTACACTCAAACACACTTTAAAACACATTTAAACACACTTTGAATCACAATTGAACTCTTGAACTTTGGAAAATACGTGGGGCTGTAACTGTTTTATTTTCTTCTATTTATACCTTCCTTGAGCAGCAGTTCTTCAATTGAATAGTTATTTTCTTCATTTTGAATTTCAAATCATTAAGAGATCTGGTTCAATACAGAATAACAACTTCCTTGGAGATGATAACACCTATCACATGAGTTTCCAGATTATAAATAAACCGTGACTTAACAGTCACTAAAAGAAAATAGGTCATTAGCAACAAAACCTTTTCGTCGCACAAAAGTCTCAATTTCGTTGCTTGATGTACCAGGCGACGAAATAGTACATTAGGCGACAAAAATCGTTTCGTCAACTAATGTTGGTAGCCGAAAAGTCCTGGCGACGAAATATTTTTGTCGCCTAATAGTTTCAACATTTAGCGACGAATGTTTTCGTCGCCTATTAATTTCGTCGCCTAAATATTATTTGGCGACGAACTTATTTTTGTCGCCAAAAGTTGATTTGACGACGAAACATAATTCGTCGCCTAAAGTTGATTTGGCGACGAATTATAAATCTATAGGCGACGAAACTTAGTTTTGTAGCTAAATAATATTTTTAGGCGACGAATTTGTTTTTGTCACCAAAAGTTGATTTGTCAACGAAACATAATTCGTCGCCCAAAAATCTATAGGCGACGAAACTTACTTTTGTAGCTAAATAATCTTTACGCGAGGAATTTTACATCGTCGCCAATTGTTTTTTGTTTTTTTTTTTCAACCTGTTAGGCGACGAAAATATGCGTCGCCAATCACCAAATATATATATATATATATATATACCTACTCAGTACCACCTGTTATTAAGAAATCAATTCATTTTCAACAATAAATCCATAAACAAATCATCCATACATTCCATAGGTAAATAATATACAAGTTTAAAATTATCATAAATACAATCAGTACCATAATTTGTTAATTATGAAAAGCTTGTCAGCCCACAAAAGCAGAGGAACCAAACCCTTCAGCTCATTCCTTAAACACAAAAAAGGGGAATGGAAGAGATTGGAATAGTTCCCTAGCACTTACAATTGAAGGTCCATCTAACTACAAGAGTGCGATTAATACAAATGAAAAAAGATGTCTTTTAACAATACAAAAACAAAAAAGATGACTTCAAATGAGAAAATATGTCATCATTCCCCCAAGCTCATATAATCTGCACAAAATATCAATAAAATAACATTAAGACAAACAAGCAAAAACATAATTTGTAAGAAATATGAGAATTATTTTTAAGCATACGTAAAACTAATGACACCATGACTTTTAGTGCTTTTACCCTTTCCCCACTCATTTCTAAGTGTTATGAAACGCACATTTGCATGCGCATACCTCTCTAACCGTGAAGTCCTATTAAAGTATTGCAAGTTCATACGTTTTACTTTGGGCCCGAGTGTCATGTTCGTGTTGGTCACACCCCTTCCATGGTCTTTTTATGTTTTCACCACTTTGTAGGACATTTATAAGCTAAAGTGTTATTAAACGCACATTTATAAGTTGTGCATAACTCTCTAACCGTCAATCCTACCTTCATTCCACAAATTCCTAAATGTTACTTTGAACCAGAGGGTCGTGGTCATATAGGTTCACAAGGCCATTCCGTGACTGTTTTATGTTTTTTGCCATTTGGCCACTCATTTTTAAACTTACGTATTTTGAAACGCACATTTGCACATAATTCTCTAACCGTTAGCCCTATCAACGTTTTGTAAGTTCCTACATGTTACGTTGAACCTAATGATCGTGTTAGTGTCGGTCCATGGACTGTTCCTTGGCCTTTTTATGTTTTTGTCCCTTTGCACTGAATATTTAAAGGTTAAAGTGCTATGAAATGCACATTTGTGCATAACTCTTTAACTGTAAGTTCTATCAACGTATTGTAAATTCGTACATGTTACTTTGAACCCAGGGTTGTGTTCGTGTTAGTTCACGGACTATTCCATGGCTTTTTTATGTTTTTGTCCCTTTACAAGATATTTATAAGCTAAAGTGCTATGAAACGCACATTTGTACATAACTCTCTAACTGTAAGTCCTATCAACGTATTGTAAGTTCCGACATGTTACTTTGGACCCAAGGGTCGTGTTCATATTGGTCTATAGACTTTTCCATAGCCTTTTTAAGTTTTTGTCCCTTTATGGGACATTTATAAGCTAAAATGTTATGAAATGCATATTTGTGCATAACTCTCTAGCTCTAAGTCCTGTCAATGTATTATAAGTTCTTACATGTTACTTTGGACCCAAGCATTATGTTTGTGTCAGTCCACGAATTGTTCCAAGGCATTTTTATGTTTTTGTCCCTTTGCGGAACATTTATAAGCTAAAGTGCTATAAAAAGCACATTTGTGCATAACTCTCTAACCATAAGTCCTATCAACGTATTGTAAGTTCCTACATATTACTTTGGACATGAGGGTCATGTTCATGTCGGTCCATGGACAATTCTAAATATAACTCTTTAACTTTTGGCATTTACTTATTAAAGTCAATATGTAAAAAAAAATAAAAAAAAAAAATACTAACCATATCTTAGTTTTAGCCAGAAGATGAGCTCCCTCCATTCCCGAAAAGTTCAGCTCCAGTTGACATTATTCTACCATTAGTTGTCTTACCCAATGTCATCCAACTCTTATCCATGTCTAATTTTTTCAAATTTTTTGTTTCCTATTTTAGAAAAATAACAAAATAATTGATAAGTAAAGTGACTAAAACAAAATAATCAAATTGAACCAACTCAACAATCAAACACTCCCAATATCAACTTAAACCACCTTATAACACCATGCAAGCCACCCGCTTGCTCCAAAACAACCCACCACAAAATGCAACAAGAACAGTGGTATACTAAATCATCAAACAAGAACAGTAGTATACTAAATCATCAAACAAGAACATGATATATTAATTTGAAGTGCATAAACATAAAATACCTGAGAGGAGTTTTAGTCAGCCTGCACTAGGTACCTGACCCCAAAATCATCCAAAAGTTTACCAACCCACATACACTTTCAAGGCTTCATAAGGATGCTACCAACCAACCTGCCAAAAATTTAGGAGGTGACATGTCTGACTGATGTAATAGAGCAATCATCAAATTGTTAAATGAACTCAAACAACTAAGGTGGACAAATTGCGAAAACTAATTTCGAGTGTCAAATGAGGTCTAGCTAAAAGGGCACCTTCTCCCCTTGTAAAAACAAGGTGGAGTATGAGGCCATGGGTTTAAGACCCACTACACATTCGTAACAGAACCATCAAAACATAATCTCAATTGAAACATCCAACTTAGAACATAAATAACATTTCATGCCCAACCATAAAGTTCTGGCATAGAACACAATTTTAAGACCAAACAAAAACAAAAACAATAATATTAATGAACAAAGAAATAACAGAAATAAAACAACTTTGATTCGGGTTTCTTACCTTATGTGCAGAAAAAGCACTCCCCCAAAAGATTTGATGGGAAGCCCAAAATAACCAACACAAATCTGTACAAATAAGATAACAAAGACAAAAACAGGTCAGTCAACACGTCTACAATCATAATCCCAAGCCCTACAAAATAATTTAAATCATTGAACCCCAAACTTAAAAAAAAAAAAAAAAAACCCATACCCTTTTGAACTCCAATAAGATTTATAAGAAAAAAAAAAAAAAGAAGAAGCAACACCCAGTTATCTTACATTTATTTTCAACTTCCCATAAACTTAAAAAAAAAAAAAAAAAAAAAAAAAAAAAAAAAAAAAAAAAAAAAAAAAAGACGTTGAACTATACTTAAAGTTGAGATAAGCTTCCTGGAAGAGAAGATACATAATATATATATATATATATATATCAAATCTTTTTCATTTATTAACATATAAACCCTAGAACTAAACAAGAAAACTAATTTTTTTACAGGTTTTTATTGCAAAAGCTTAAGTTCACAACAAACCCATTACAAATTCATAAAAAAATAAAAAAAATAAATAAAAAAAACGGAACCTTTCAGATTATATAGCTTCAGAAAAATTAGAAAAAAGGAAGGCAAAGTTTAGGAAGTCTCATACCTGATGCGTAGATCAAGGAAGAATGGTACCCACTAGAGCTTGAATTGCTTTCTCCCTTCCTTGCAGAGACTTCCTTCCAGACTTTCTTTTTATTTGTTTTGACTTGCTTTCTTTTTTCCTTCCAGAGACTTCCTTCCACACTTTCTTTCTATTTGTTTTTTTGTTTAGGCTTGCACTGTTTTTGTCCCTTTGTTATGCTTAGCAGCTGTTAACCAATAACATGTCTTTTGTTTATAATTTTTGAGAGGGTGTAACGTGTCTTTGCCTCTTGAATTGATATATAAAAAATCTAATTGGTATATAAAAATGGGTAATTCTACGTACCTCTAATAGATAAAATTTCACATTAATGATACCAATATCATATATTATGGTACTTAACTCATATATGATGGTATTTATTATTTTTATTTATTATTTAAATTAATATATAAAAAATTAGATAATACCAATATCACATTAGATAGTACCAACATCATATATGGATGGTACTTATATCACATTTGATAGTAATAATTGAGTGGGTACTATACCCACAAAAAGAGTGTGGGTATTATAGAATGACCCCTATAAAAATGGGGGTCATTCTACAATACCCACGTACTTTTTGTGGGTATGGTACTCACTCAATTAGTATCATTAAATGTGATATAAGTACCATCATATGTGATGTTGGTACTATCCAATGTGTTATTGATACTATTTGATTTTTTTTATGGCTAATTCTACAAGTACTCATGTGGGTACCGTAACTCTAATAGATAAAATCTCACATTAATGGTACTAATGTCACATATTATGGTACCTATGATGGTACCTACCATTTTTATTTATTATTTAAATTAATATATATAAAAAATCAGATAGTACCAATATCACATTGGATAATACCAACATCACATATGATGATACTTATATCACATTTGAATGGTACCAATTGAGTGGGTACCATACCCACAAAATTCATTCCAGTTTTTTTTTTTTACGTAAATTCAGTTTTTTTTTTTTAACTATTCATTCCTAAAGTGATTTTTTTTAGCCAGTTTGTAACCAGTTTGCTACAACCCACTACGTGACAGCTTATAAAACCATTTGATCCACGTGTACTTTAGTCATATGACCTATTTAATGAGTTCATGTGACTTCTTTAAATAATACATGTGGATGGTCTTATAAGCTGTTACGTAATGGGTTGTAGCAAATTGGTTACAAACCAGTTTGCAGCCAAATCTTATTCTTTTAACTCATAGCATAGCAAATTACCAAATTATCTTAATTTAAATAATAGAGAAGTAGAAAACAATATTGCAATAGAAAAAACCTATAAACATATTGAGCAACTGTACCAGCTTAATTAGGAACTGGGGTAAGGGTTGACAATATATACGTATTATATCTACTATTATTTTAGTACGTAGTATATCAACTAGTATTTAAGTCCGTACGTAGTATGCTGGAGCGGAGGCAGAAAAAAAAAATTTTGGGTGGGCTAATTGCAAAAAAAAAATTTTGACGTACTGGGCTAATTATTTAATTTAAGGTAATTTTTTTTATATAAAAAATATAGGTAAAAAAAATAAAATAAATAAAATAAAACTTGGGTGAACGTGGCTACGCCACTGGTAGTATGACATTACCTTTTTAAGTACATAATATATTTACTAGTATTTAATTAAGTATATACGTAGTACATAGTACATATATAGTATATCTAGTGTTTAAGTACAAGTATAGTACTAGTATTTAAGTACGTACGTTAGTACGTAGTATGACATTACCTTTAAGTACATAGTATATCGATCTAGTGTTTAAGTACAAGTATATCTCTACTAGTATTTAAGTACGTAGTATATATATTTACTATAGTATTTAACTACATAGTATGACATTACCCTCTCTTTAAGTACGTAGTATATTTACTAGTATTTAAGTACGTAGTATGACATTAATTACCTATTTAAGTACGTAGTATATTTACTAGTATTTAAGTACGTAGTATGACATTAATTACCTATTTAAGTACGTAGTATATCTACTAGTATTTAAGTACGTAGTATGACATTA
>OU015761.1:73880788-73895284 GCA_907173295.1 Fagus sylvatica
ATTGGAAGTATTAAATGTGATGCTGAAAAGGAAACACCGTCTAGTAATTCAAGAGATATGGTACATGAAACACAAATACCAACTGTAGAGGAACATAAATTGGATTCTTGCACCAATACTGATAGGCCTATTAGCTTGCAGAAAGGTTTACTTTCTTCTGAGATTGATTTGGCTCCAAATTCGATTTCAGTTCAAGGAACAAAATCCTCTCATAGTCTAATTCTGGATCTATTGATGTGGTTCCAGTTGATGATGCACTTGGGCCCCAAATTAATCCTTTTGTTTTTATCTCAGATTTGGTTAAGGGGGTAAGGGTTATTCGGGGTTTTGAAAGAAATTAATTTGGTAAAGTTAATCTGGTGGGTCCGGGAGCACGTGCGTGTCACGTGTGGCTCCATTCCGTCTATTTTAACTGGATTTTGGCATAGGGGGTAACGGCCGTGCAATTTTAATAGTTTAGGGGGTCAATTGTTACTTTTTAAAGTTTAGGGGGTGAAGTGAAAAAATGGTGATAGTTTAGGGTGTTAAAGTGTAATTTACCCTAAAATTAAATGAGAAGTTTTTTATTTTTTAGATAAGAAAGATAGGAGACTTTTATTCTGTGGGCGATGCTGAGGCCATAGCAGCCAGGGAGGCAATAAAACTAGCTGGGGAGATCGGTGTGCTTGACGTCGAAGTTGAAGGTGACTCACTTAGTGTTTGTAACGCTCTCAAGCTTGGGAAAGCTGAATTTGCCTCTTATGGGAACATCATTGATGAAATCCATTTGATAGCTTCCTCCTTTCACTGTATCTCTTTTTCGCATGTTAAAAGAGCTGGCAACTGTGCCGCTCATATTTTAGCCCGTCAGGCTCTTGACTCACAGGATGACTTTGTTGTTTGGTTGGAGGATGCTCCACCTTTCCTAATAAATGTAATCCAGTCTGAGTTGGCTCAGTTTTAATAAACCTTTATCATTAAACCATCCATCAAGTACTATAGTTAACAACCATGCATGCTTGTATCTTGAGCTAAAAGAAAAAAAGAAAAAAAGAAAAAGAAAAAGAAAAAACCAATGCTTTATTATAATCTTTATTATCTTCATAATAATTTTAGTGACTCAAAATCATATAAAAGTAATGGTAGACAATAAAATCTTATTTTTCGCTTCCTATAGTGATATTATACAAATTAAAACTTATTATCTTTTTAAGTAATAATAATAGTTATTATTATTATTATTTTTTTATTACTATTATTATCAAGGGTGATGATTTAGTGGTCAATGCGTGTACTTGTTAGTACGAAATTCAAAATTTATGATGTGGCAGATGAGTTGGCAAGAGCTCCAATAAAAGGCCAACCCATGGACTAAATAATGGTCAGAGCAAGAACCAATTAGAAGAAGACACGTAAACCAATTAAGAAGCGACACGTGTTTATTAATTTCTATAGCCACACAGATGACATTTGGCAATTGGAATTATGCACGTTGGAGTCTAAAGCACGTTCCTAGATTTTCTAACGAATAGGCCATGATCGAAGCAGTTATCAAGTAACATAAGCTATTTTTATGGGATTTGAAGAGAAAATCAAGGCATAAAATGTAACCGTTGGAGTTAGCTTATAAATAGTGAACTCAGGTGCATTAACACACACACACACCCAAACAACCAAACAAACCCAAAGAGGACTTTGAGAGATCAAAAGAGATTGTTACCTAAGAGCTTTACTTGAGAACTTAGAGAGCTTTTACTTGTGAGAATTATAACTTCTTAGTTTTCTGAGAGAACAGTTACTTAGGAAAGAGAGTGTGCTGAGATTGGTTATTGTACATGCTTGTAAGTATTCTCTTGATTGATATGTTGAATATATGAGAATGTACTAAGTTTACGTGAATGTTACCTTATTTCATACATTAGTTACCTTGATCGCACTATTTGTTACTATATTTAAAGCATTGCCCTCGATTTGCACTGTTTACTTGCTTTTAGTTTCCTAGTTAAGTATAATTATGATTGTCATGATGATTTTTACTTTGGAATTAGCTTAATTAATTAGTTTTATTTATTGTCATATACTTTATTGCATTTTCATTATCTTGCTTACTTGCATTTTCAATTTACTTCCATCCCTAGACATTTCAATGTCCTCATTTGAATTAGAACTTCCTTTATGTAATTTAGCACCAATTCCAAAGTTTCTCATTCTCCTGGTTCTTACTAGCATATAGCTCTCCCACTGTGGTCGCCAATTTGTTTGTTGCCAAACTAAAATTTCCAAGGAATGGTTGCCAATTTATTTGAAAGAAACAAATAACTATACTAGAGTCTAGTACCTTATAACAGAACCCTAATCTGACTTCGATCTAAAAAGGTTTGGTAGGCTCGGTGCTTGCCTTTGACTAAAGGACTTGCATCCGACCTGTGGATACCCGATCCAAGGGGCAGGTTTTACCCGATCCATAGTGTTAACGGGGTGGGGGCGGGTGATGTTTTAAAAACCCGTGCGGGTTTGGGGCGAGGTAGGGGGGATGCCTCCCCCACCTCGTACCCGCCCCGAATATAATACATTAATAAAAACCCTTTTATTTCTTTTAAGTTTTAACCCTACTTAGTTTACTCACATATAAATACTCTCATTAGTTTAAATTTTCTTCTCTAAAAAAACCTAGCTACTACCACCTACTGGCTACTGGCTACCACACCTCAGCCCCTCTTTACTGCTAGTTGCTGCGCTAGTGTTGGACTGCTGGTTGCCGCCAGTAGCTACCTGTCTACCTCAAGTACCTAATTATGTATTTTTATAAATATATATGCATGGTTGTCGGTTGAATGTTTTCCAATACAAAACATTACAGCTATTAATTTCGAGGGGGAAAACGCACGATAAGCCGTTTTGAACAAGAAATTCGCGAAAAAACACTGTCGGGGAACTATTCAGGAAAACAGCCTCGTCTCTGGGAGAGACGAGTTCTACCCAAAAACTGCCCCGTGGCAGTTTCCTTCCCATTTCGTGGCATCCTGAGCTGGCAGTAAGCATCCTGAGCTGGCATTAAATTGGACCGTGGAACTCGTCTCTTGTAGAGACGAGTTGCATGCTTGTGTTTCAATTCCCTCGTTTTGGCGCGAATACTGTTACCGTTACTGATATTGTGAGAAATTATTAAATGGAAAAAAAAAAAAGTTTGGCTTGAACTCGTCTCTGGTAGAGACGAGTTGCGTTGAAATGGGCTGGTGTTGGCTGGAACTCGTCTCTACCAGAGACGAGTTGCATTAAAAATGGTAATTCTGGCTGGAACTCGTCTTTAGCAGAGACGAGTTCCATACAAATATGCACTACAGCTAAGAGAACCGGTGGCCATAAATGAAAAAAAAACTGAACTCGTCTTTACACTTAAAACATATTCTTAACTTTCTTCATCGTCCTTTCACTTTTCCAACATCAGTTCACTGTTCCAACCAACATCATTGATCAATTAAAAGGTAAAAACAATATAAATTTTGTCTTTGCTGTATCGTTTTTTTAATTTATATGTTGTTTAAAGTTAGTATCATTATTAGGTTATAAACGTTTTTTGCGTGGTTGTTGAACATTATTCCTTTGGTAAACATGAAGCATCTCTGTATTTCTTGCATAACGTGAAGTATGTTTCATTGAACATGAAGTAACAAGCTGTAAACTGAAGATGTGAAGTGTTTGAATGATCCAGTCGACTGAATCAGTGGTCCAGTCGACTGGATCAGTCAGAAAGTTCCCAGACATTACATCCAGTCTACTGGACCATCAATCCAGTCGACTGGATCAGTCAGAAAGTTCCTGATGCAGTACATCCAGTCTACTGGACCATCAATCCAGTCGACTGGATCAGTTAGAAAATTCCCAGACACTACATCCAGTCTACTGGACCATCAATCCAGTCGACTGGATCAGTCAGAAAATTCCCAGACACTACATCCAGTCTACTGGACCATCAATCCAGGCGACTGGATCTGCCAAATACATGTCATCCAGTCTACTGGATTGGTGTTTCAGTAGACTGGATTGAACAAGTACTCCAGACTTCCCAAATCTTTCTTGGAGATGTCTACTGGATATTACAACCATTTTTATATAATATGTTATGTAACATTTGGATATGAAATATTACCATTAGCATGTTATTACTTGTTTTTTTTATGTGACTAACTAATTGTAAACTACATTTAAATTAAATAGGTTTGCATATGGCACCAACTATGTATATTGTCTATCTTCGCTTCAATGGGGAGATTATTTATGGTCAACATGGAGCTGAGTATCAAGGGTCGCAAATGAAGTTCATCCGGGTTCATCGTGGGATTAGTTTTGTCGAATTGGAAACGAAGATATTCAATGCACTACAATTGGACAATCAATCTCATCGTATAACAGTTACATACCGTTGTCCTCAGGAGGTGATTTCACCTCACATTAATTACATGACTCTATTGATAACAGACGACGACGGTGTTAATCTCATGTTTGACATGTTAGATGCAACGCCTGAATTAAAAGGTATTGAGTTATATATAAGTGTGGAGGATTGTGTTGGTGAAGGTGTTGAGCCTCTTACACAAGATGATGGGGATGGATTAGTAGCGGAAGATTGTGTTGGTGAAGATGTACAACAAATGACTGTGCATGATACTGCTCCTTCGACACAACCCTCTACACTTGGAAGGTGTACACCACAATTACATGAGATACGAACATCGGTGGAGGATTGTGGTCCCAGCACTCGACATGAGTATGTTCCATACGAGGTAAACCCTTTAGCTGGAGTGCATGATACGATGATGTTGGAATGTGTACTGCTGATGATGAAGAAGAAAACGCTGATTATGATAATGATTCGTATTTTGATGATGATGATAATGAGTTGTATTTTGATGATGATGATGATTATGATGATGATGATGATGCTGATGCTGATGATGATGATGCTGATGATGATGATGAGACAACTGATGTTCATAATGACGAAGTTGATGATGTGGTCCCTAGCCTCAAACCCAAATCCTCATCGTTTACTACAAACACATGGGATAATATAAATGACACTTCCTTCAATGATGAGGTGACACCACTCGATAGTTGGGATAAAAAGCAAGAGTTGAGAAAAGGGTTGTTTTTCAAGAGTAAAATTGAGGTTCAGTATGCATTGAAGGTGTACTCTTCACGCGTCAATCAAGAATATAAAGTGAAGGAGTCAAACAAAAGAAAATTACATGTATGTTGCAAGAATGGGTGTTCATGGAGAATGCGGGCATGCATGCGTAGTACACATGGATTTTGGGAGATTACAAAATACAATGGTCCCCACACTTGTAGACACCCCAACATCCGTAAAGATGGCAAGGTATTTGATTCAAATTTTATTGAAAGAGAAGTGAGGAGCTATGTAGCCAATGACCAAACTATTTCAGTGAAATCGTTGCGGCATCACATGTGTACACAATTTGGCCATAAAATTTCTTACTACAAGGTGTGGGATGCCAAGCAGAAGGCAATTGCTAACATATTTGGGGATTGGGGGGAGTCTTATCAGTTGTTACCGAAGTTTATGAAAGCACTAATCGACTCAAATCCGGGTACACAAGTCGAATGGAAGACATATTGGAGTGAAGATGCAGGTTGTGCTATATTTGAGAGTGTATTTTGGGCTTTTGGTCCTTCAATTCAGGGGTTCATGCATTGCAGACCAGTTGTCTCTATTGATGCAACACATTTGTATGGAAAATATGAAGGGAAGTTGATGATTGCCATGGCAACGGATGCGAACAATGGGATTTATCCACTTGCCTTTGCGGTTACGGAAAAAGAGTCGAAGAATACATGGCGTTGGTTTTTGCGTTTCCTAAAGAAACATGTCACAAAAAATAGAGAAATTTGCATCATATCAGACAGACATAAGGGTATCATGAATGCAATGAAGTGGAGTAAATTGCAGCCTCTAAATGCATATCATCGATTTTGCATCCGACATTTAGTCAGCAACTTCAACACACGATTTCATGACAAACGGTTGAAGAACATGATACAGAGAGCAGGTGAACACAACCAGCTAAGAAAATTCAATGCAACAATGGACTCTATTAGACAGTATAATAAAGATGCTGCTAAGATACTGGACGAAGAGACAGATGTTGACAAGTGGACATTAGCAAAAGATGGTGGACGGCGCTATGGGGCAATGACCACGAATTTGTCTGAGTGCTTCAATGGTGTTCTTAAAGGTGCACGCAACTTACCCATTACTGCAATGGTAGAATTCATTTATTTCAAGCTTGTGCATTATTTTAATGATCGCCGAGTTAAAACTCAAGCTCAATTGAGTTCTGGTCAAGCGTTCAGTACACATGCCATGGAAATCTTTCAGAAGTGGAGTGAGAAGGCAAGTTTGCATCACGTAATAGAGTTTAATAGGGAGGAAGGAACTTTTCAAATCCAAACGCAACCTAGTCTAACCAGTATGAATAAGGGGAACCATAGACATGTGGTGAAATTGGGTGATAGAACATGCAGTTGTGGGAAATGGCAAGCGTATCATATCCCTTGTTCACATGTAATTGCAGCTTGCGCTAGTCAGCACATCAATGTGTACCAATTTATTGATCCATTTTATAGTCTGACGGAAATGCTAGCTTCCTATCAACCACACTTTGAACCGATGAAAGATGCCCCGTATTGGGAGGAGGACCCTAACTTCCCTATGTTGCGACCTGACCCAAGATTGCTTCGTCAACGTGGTCGTCCAAAGTCAACAAGAATTCGGAATGAGATGGATTGGAGGGAGAATCAACATAAGCAGAGTTGTGGATTGTGTAATCAAGAGGGGCATAATCGCAAAAAATGTCCTAATGCAATTTCAAATCAAGAAGTGGTGTTGCCCCAAAGTTGGTAAGTGGTTACTATGAATATTATACTTGTATTGATCAATTTTGTTTGTTATCACTTAACATGTCTTTTAATTATGTTCTCTCAACCTTGTTTGTGTTATTTTGGCTTATGCTTTTCTATTTCTATATTGTAGATATGTTGGATGGATAATCACCTGTGGAGCCCAAACAAGATTGCTCTTTGGCACTTCAACTTGCAAAATCTGAGAATTGACGTTGGATAATGGTTGAGAGTGATTCGAAATTTTGTGCAAGAGTCTTTTGGTTGCAAATGAAATATTTCTGCTCTTTGTAATAATGTTATGTGTAATAATATTATTCTCTAGTCTCTATGAAGGAATGTATACACTACAAGATGATTTTTTGTATCCATTACGCTTTTGTAATTGTATATGTGCTTGTAATCATGTGAAATGCTAGTATTTGATGGGGGTGCAATTAGGTTTTTTTAATTTTAAATTTTGGAATGGCTGGGAACTGCAGAATTCAAAACAAAGGCATTCCAGTCGACTGGATTTGGAAGTCCAGCCGACTGGATTATAGCAGACCTTAATGATCCAGTCGACTATATTGGTGTACCAGTCGACTGGATCAGACAGAAAGTCCTGGGGGTGTGGTTTCAGTCGACTGGTCCATTTGTAGCCACCTGGATCAAGGATGCAGTCGCCTGGATCCCTGATGCAGTCGACTGCATCCACCTTTTTTCAACCTTTAACTAATTTCGTCTGTAATATTTATATATTTTTTGATAAAATATTATCAAATATTATAAAATATGTATAATTTATAATAAAATTAATTTTATCATAAATATTATTAATTTTATTAAAATTTATATATTTTATTTTTACAATAATAAATATACATTTATCAATATAGACACAAAATAGATAGAAAATATACAGGTATTTATTTAGATTAAAATTTCTATTATCATAAAATGCCTTCATCGTTGCAATTTGAGACTAGTTTCGTTGCAATTTGAGACTAGTTTGTTCATAAAAATAGATTATTCCTTGTTTCAAGCCAATACACAAAAGCTTATTAACGTCTTCTCATGGGAGGCCAGTTTGGCTACTGACCCCACTAACATAAATAAAAACTTATCTACATATCCATGAGTGGGGTTTGGGTTTCAGGTGAGCTTTTGAAGTAATCAAAGTTTTACTGACCTTGTTCTTTTACAAGTGACATCTTTTCGTTTCCCATATTTTGGTTGCACCTCACTTGTATTTATGAGAAAAATGTGTCCAGTCCATGATTGTTCTGAAGAGTTTTGATTAAAATAACCTTAACTCTTATTGCATTAGCATGTAATGATGTTCAAATTCTACATCAAATGTTCATCCAACTCAAACCCTTTTATTATACAAAAAGAATAAAGCAAACCCATTTACCATTGCCCACACTCACTTAAACTTCAAATAATAGTTACTGCAATAGATTCATCATAACTGTAAAAGAATAAACCAAAAGAAACCAGCTTGAATAGATGATAAGGAACCAATCAGTTTGACATAAAGTAAAGGTACAATCAGTTTTAATAACTATATGCCCTCGGCATCATCAAAAACAAAAAATCAAAGACAAATAACTATATGCCCTGATTAATCAAACGCTCATTGATTTCCTGAATGGATGTTTCCAAAGTACCAAACTGCTCATCATAAGTCGAGAATTTTCTAGTAACCATAGCTGAGAAGTTGTCGATGCTTGTTTGAATATTTCCCATGCTAGTGGCCAAAGAGTCCAAACGTCCAAGCACGAGTTGGAAGTTGTCCTCATTGACACGAGAGGAGCCAGAAGGTGCGCTTCGAGGCTCTTGATCCTCTTGCATTGGTTCTTCATTCCCTGCAGCTTCAGCTTCATCCATTTGTGCTTCTTCACCCACTTCTTCCATCACAGGTACATTTTTCTTAACCCAAGTGTCATCCTTAAATTCATACCTCATTTGTTTCATGGTAGTTTCTCCATAAACATCCGTATGAGTTACGTCTCGAGTCTCTTTTTCACCACTAAAATCTACTCCAAAATGATTAAGAATAGTAGTGATATGGAGACCATATGGGAGGGCGCCATTCTTCTTCTTGACACAAGTCTCCATGTGCCAAGTAATATAGAATGCAAGATCAAGTTTGACCTTGTTGAGAATAGCCCACATTATGAAAAGGTCTAGATAGGAAGTGTATTCGTATGAACCACTCCTAGGAAGGATGTTGTGGGCTATGATGTGATGAATGAGTCGGCTTTCTAATGTGAGGTCCGCAATTTTGGGTCTAGAGAGTTCTTGAATGTTAGGATTTCCACACATTTGCCTAATTGACTCTAAAGGGTCATACCCTTCAAATTGCACCCAACTATTTGTAGTATAACGTTGTGCACCGGTGCGAGGAACTCCTAATATAGAGGCTAGTGTGGAATGGGGGAGTGAAATGGATTTACCCTTCACATAGGAGCTGATTTTCCCATGGATCAATTGAAAGTGTGTGTAAAAGTGTTTAACAAGAGTGGTGTATTGTTTTTGACGCGTTGAAAGGAAATTTTCCCATCCTTGAGCTTGAAAAAGCTCTCTAATATGAATGTGGTGATTAGCAAAATAAGGGAAATCAACAATTTTCCCAAAAACTACGGTTCTACGGCTAATGTCGTCATGGAATCTTACCAAATATTCCGAAGAAGCGAAGCTCTTGTCCAATGATGGAGGTTCATCCCTTGAAGCCTTCGATTTCAGCCTTTTCTTTCTTGGATCTTCACTGCTCACGGATTTCTTTGGAGCCATTCGAATTCAAGGGTTTTGAATTGGGGGTTTTGGGAATGTGATAGTTTTGAGAGTGATTGGGAGTGATTGAGAGTGATTGGGAGTGATTGGGAGTGATTTTCGACGAAAACCCTAAGAGAGAGAGTGAGAAAACTCGAGAGACAATGAGAGAAAATGGGGAAAATGAAGTCTGTCAACACTGTTTAAAAACCCAGTGAAATCGCAGATCCAGTCGCCTGGACTCCCTGATCCAGTCGACTGGATCTAGGTCAATCTTTTAAAAAGCTTTTAAAACCTTAATCCAGTCACCTGGATACACTATCCAGTCGACTGGATTTAGCTCCAAAAACTCTCTGCCTGATTCAGTCGACTGGGCACACAATACAGTCGACTGGATTAAGCTGGTCAAACTTTTTGAAAAGTTTGACCAGCTTAATCCAGTCGCCTGGAGACACTATCCAGTCGACTGGATTAAGCTTCAAAAACTCTCTGCCTGATCCAGTGGACTGGACACACAATACAGTGGACTGGATTTTGGTCAAACTTGTTTGAAAAGTTTGACCAGCTTAATCCAGTCGACTGGACACACTATACAGTCGACTGGATCAGGCTCCAGTGTGTTTTTAAAATTTTTCTGGGCATATCCAGTCGCCTGGACTCCCTGATGCAGGCGCCTGGATTATGCCCAGAAAAAAATTTCAACCAGTTTTTAAAGCATAATCCAGTTGTTAATATTGGAAAAATGGCTTTCCAACTTCCACCACAGCAATTGGGCATGTGGACATATTGATATCTTCAAATGTTAATAACATAATAAAATCCAATATATTGATCCATTTTGACCATAACAATTTACATATTAACGTCACACCATTCCCATAAGTCACCTTCTCTAGAGTAAACTTAACAATACCTTAAAAAAAAAATCATTTGTCAAATCACAAGCCATACTAATAGTAATCATTTGGAGCTAAACTGATTTCCATTTCCATTTCCAATTGGAGCTAAACTGAGTTCAATAAAAAATACAAATATAAATACATATCAAGTATAAATACATATCAAACTCACATCTGAACCTATCACTCAGTCCCACAACAAGGTTTCCTCTTATTGCGAGGTGGGTTCCTCTTCAGTACAACAGGCATATCTGGTTCTAGCCGTTTTGTACCTCTACCCCTACCCCTACCCCTACCCCTACCATGATCACCCACTTCAATATCCTGAACCAAGTCCTCTGATTGGGTGACTAAGGTTGGGACAACTGACTGGGGCACTGAGGATGGACCAACTGACTGTGTGGGTGAGAATGGGCCAACTGGCTGTGTCGGTGACGATGGGGTAACATCTGAAAATGATGCAAGTGGGCTGAATGTCTGGGCCAAAAAACTGATCGTATGCTCATGGTGGGCAGCTGAGATGGGAGTAGTAGTGTGGGCAACTGAGATGGGGGTGGTAGTCTGGGCAACTGAGATGGGGGTAGTAGTGTTGGTAGATGAGATGGGGGTGGTAGTCTGGGCAGCTGAGATGGGGGTGGTGGTCTGGGCAACTGATATGGGGGTCGTAGTCTGGGCAACTGAGATAGGGGTGGTCTCAGTAACGGTGGTAGCATCTCTCAACTGGATGGGAGGCACACTCATACTACTACTCGGATCGGATGGACGTGACGGGCATTGTGCACGTGGATGTGGCGGGCGCTGCGCACGTGGACGTCGCCTCCGAGTAGCGGTTGGAGGAACAGTTGTCTGAGAATTGGTGTCTGAGTCTGTGTTAACTCTTTGCACAGAATCAAGCCGATGCAGCTCATTCGAAGCTTCTAGTGCATTAAATGCCAATTGATATGCCTCTGCTGCTAGCTCCATAAATTTTGCCGGATCCAACTCTTGTTCAGGATGAAACATTTCGCATATTCGCATGTTGCACAACGTCTGTCAAAATGCATAATATGTCAGTAAAAAATTGTGTCTCAAAGATATCCAACAAGATGCACGGAATTATTAAGTTAAAAAATTTACCATCATCTCATAACAGCCGCTCCTGCGACTGATAAAGCGTCGAGTAATCCGACGGTACCAATCCATATATGGATCATGATATGACATAAGACCAACCATTTTGTCACGAGTGACAACATGCTCACGTCGATGGTCCCATATACTTATGTAATGCCTCCAACGATGCCTCCAATTCTCATGTACCTTACCCCTAAGATCACAATCATGTAGTTTCACATCAGTATTAGCAGGCTGGGGTATGTCTTGTTGCATACCAAATTGACGTAGAGCACGATTAGGTAAGTGCCACTCTACGATCTGGAAACATATTAGAGGCGTCACTGAACGCCATACCTCCTGCCCTATCCGACAATACTCAGGCAACGAACTCAACACATCATCTGTGTATGGTTCCCAAATTACCTACAAAAGCTTAAAAATAAAATGCATTAATAAATGATATATGCCCAATAACAATATAATATAATTCAAATTCACCATGTATTAAATAACAATATAATAACAATAACAATGTAATTAAAACAAGCACGTTACCTGATCAGGACGTTGCCGAGAGAAGTCCGATCGATATTGCTCAAGCACATGAGTGGACACATCCTTTATGTCCTTCGCATTGCGCCACCTACAATGGAAAGTATTCATCAATTTGTGCATTTTTCCATAACCTTATTTTCTAAGGCATAAAACATGTTAAATGTTTATACAAAAAACTAAATAATTACTTACCTAGTGCCATAAGGACCCCCTGGCAATGGTTGGGCAGCATCAGCAGGCACTTCAACATCAGCATCAGCATCATCAGCAGGCACTTCAACATCAGCATCAGCATCAACATTAGCATTAGCATTGGCATCATCCACAGCATTAACAATCGGTTGAATAGACTTTATTGCAGGTGATATGTGTGGAAATCTAGACCATGCCCACAACTGCACCAAGATTAGTGCACCAGCAATGTCACATGAGTTCGGGTCAGTGGCTCTACATAACTCTCTATATAACCATGCTAGAACTGCACTACCCCAACTATACCGTCCAGCAGCATCAAAATCCTCCAACATTGGCAAGAACATAAGGTGTACCTTCTCTCCAGACTTGTCAGCAAAATAACTACCTCCAAGGAGCTCTAATATGTAAGCTCGTGTATACTGCTGCACGGTCACCTCATTAGCATCATCCGGTAGAACAGCAAACGTGTCCTGGAGCCACTTCATATTTAAACGTGACCCATCTAACTTATTTGGAGGAGGAGAGACACCAAGTAACTGAAGACATAATCCGGACCAATTTAACTCGGTACTCCCTACCAATACTTCTCCATCAACGGGTAAACCCAACATGACCTCAACATCTTGCAAGGTGATGGTCATCTCACCGTGGGGAAGGTGGAAGGTATGGGTCTCTTGGCGCCATCTCTCAACTAATGCTGTGATCAACGCCCAATCCATTTTTATAAAACCAAGCTTGGCTATGCCATAAAAGCCAGCTCGCTGAAGGTATGGGATAAAACGGGCATGAAGTCGTCCAGATCGTTCTCTTACTGCCTCACGACGACGACAATGTAATAAAGTATACTACAAAATGAAAAAAAATATGTCAATTTATTTTATCACTAATATAAGCAAAAATCAAATAATAAATATATTAAATACATACCAATCCCTCTTCCCAAATTTTGTTGGAGATGTGTTTATCCTGTCTAGTCAACACAGAGGGGTCACTAGGACCTGGATCCATCACAAAACGGCGAGGCTCCATAAGTGAAAACTACTGCAACCATCAAATCAAAGAAATATATTAAATCTTGAATTATATAATATGGTTACATATCTTAATTAAGGAGTTACCAATTGAGAGCAAATTGATCATATTACAACATTCTTTTTCTCTTATTCTTTCTCACTCCAAATTACATTTATTTTTATTCTTAATGACTATTAGGCACAAGCTTTAACTCCAACATATATAAGTATTTTAACACTCAACACAACTTAGATCAACCAAGTTATTATCCAACTTTCTCCTTCATATGTACATTGATCATAAACTCTTACCTATTCAAAATAAAGTACAATGACTCCCATACCCGCCAATGTTTCTCCATTTAATCTCCTTGAAATATATTCGATTCAAGAATTGCACCAATTTAATATTGATTTGAATACAATTTTTTTTATGCTACTCACAACAAAATTAGAATGAATCTTTGGCTTGGTGCTATTATAGTATCTCTGTTATTTGCAATTTTCAAGTTCTTTTAGTTTTTCATAATTTTACCATCCAATAAATGCCTAATCCAGGCGACTGGACACACTATACAGTCGCCTGGATTAGGCATTTATGTGTAACTTCTTCTCTTTTTTTTTTTAATTTTTTTTCTAAGACAACCTTAAAAAAAACACACAACAAGTATTAATTACTCTTAAAACTTGAATACTCTAAAAGAAAAAATTTCTAAATATACATTTGCAAGGTACAATGTTATAGGAAAATTTTTATTTAAAAAGGGGAGATGAGAGAGAAATTTTTTACCTGATTTCCGGTGGTCACCGGAGCCAATGAGAGCAAGTTGCGACGGAGAGAGAGAGGGACAGAGAGAGTTCAGACCGAGAGAGTAAGAGAGTTGAGACCGAGAGAGTTTCAGCTTTTTAAATTTTGAGTTTCAGCTTGAGTTTCAGCTTCAGTTTCAGCTTCAGTTTCAGCTTTTGAGAGCCAGAGAGTAGAGCTTCAGCTTTTGAAACCAAAGTTGAGAGAGAGAGAGAGTTTTTCTTTTTCTTTCTGGTTCTTTCTGGCGGGGAGTTTTCTTCCATTTTTCATTTCATTT